>CM060082.1:44006816-44106816 GCA_030533445.1 Cyprinodon diabolis | reverse complement strand
GACTCCAGGCGTGATCGGCTGTTAAACAACAGGGAGAAAAGTCTGGTTTTCAGAGAAACATCCAATCAGAGGCCAGCTTTTGCACTCTTAGATGTTTAGGTCAGATGATGCGTTCAGACCAGGTCCGGTCAGATGTAGCTGTGACCACCGACCCGGTTCTGCCGTCTTTCAGAACCAAACGCTCCTCCTGGATGAGGGCACCAACATTTTCTCACACATGCTTTCCTGAATCATATCAGCGTGAACTCTGCCCCTTCCCTGATGGACGCTTATCCAAGCTCAGTGGTGGAACGCTCAGATGGACGCCATGTTCGTCCCCCTGAAGGCGTCTCCAAGGGGGAAACCTGACTGCTGTTGTGTCTGTGGAGCTGCTGGTGTTTACAGAGGCAGCAGACGTTCTGCTGAGGATCTTGTGGATTTGTTGACCAAACATGACACGTCCCATCCAGGAGGAGGAGCTCTGGTTAGAGAAGAAGCTGCAGATGATTGCTTCCAGATGTTCCTGCTCTGACCTCTGACCCCACATTACTCAGATTACCTCTGAAACATCTGTTTTCTCCGTGGGGAGCGTCTCCTTTCTGTCAGGCTGCTGCTGAAGGAGCTTCTCCTGAGTCCAGAACCTTCAGACCATCTCCAGCTCCTCGTGTCGGACGGATTCGTTCCGTAAACAAATGATTGACTTAATGAGAAATGAAATGTTTATTACAGGCGTCTCCCGCTGCTTTTATTGGCTGCTGTTAATGCTGGCAGGACCCAACCTTGTTCATGTAGCTTAAACACATTATTGCCTAACTTCATATCTTTATGCTTTATTATATTATTCTATTGTGTTTTTTTATTGTTAGCCATGTTCAGCACTTTGTTAGCAGCTGATTTGAAGCCTTCTAAAACCAAACCCAAAGCTGATGATGATGATTAACCAGTAGCTGGATGTAATTTCATTGCTGTAATGCTCCCATCGTCCACTAGAGGGTGCTGCTGTTCGTTCTCCTTCCCAGCCTCGCTGGTATTTACCTGGCAAATGATGCCAGAATGGATCCAGAGTCCAGACCTGGAGGTTTTATACTGTTTAATAGTGACTAGCATGCAAAATTAAATTTATACGGTTCAGTTTTTAAATATAAACTCTCCTAAATGGGCCCATTTAGCGGCGCTGCATGGAGGAGCAGCAGCAGCAGAGGATGGTAGAACAGAGTTCCCGCAGGCCATTTAAGATCACTAAAAAACATCAAATTATTATTTTCTGAATTAAGGCCTTAGTATTCATTAAATATGATTATAATTAACAGAGCATTAAAAAACAGTAAATTAGAGTTAATCATTCCATATAAAACGTTATGCTAAATGTTGAACGCGATAGAAGAAGACATGCTAGCTGTAACTTTAAAGACCGTCCTTTTAAGGCGGCCTTATAGGTGACTTTGCATCAAACATAAAATGTTCATACACGTAGTTTTACATTATTGAAGTATCACTAAATGATTGTGGAACCAGAGGCTTTCTTTACTCTGATTGGATTACAGTGCGAACAGAAAAACGCTGGTAGGTGGATGATAGGCTGACAGGATGTCAGAGTTTCACATCCTACCCACCTGCTGATGACGGATGCGTTACGGGCGGGTTTAGACTGAGCTGTGGTCGGAAAATTTACATTTGTCTTTTTTCACATATTGATCTATTCTATTTAATGCCGGAGGGGGGAGTGTTTGCAGAGAAGACATACTTATTACCATAACAAGCTGGATTCTTTCTCAAGGTTTGTTACAGTTTAATCAAAGTGTCTTTAGTTTGTTTGGACTAATTTAAATTATTGTGAGTAACGAGGAACGACCGCTGCTCAGGCAGAACAGGGCTGATTACCAGGCAGGAACCCTGAACTGTTCTCTATGTGCAAAGATAAAAATAAAGAGTGAAATCCATCCATCTCAGGTTATAACTGGACTGCACAAACGTTTGACACCAATTTTGTCTGATTTCATAAAAGTGTGTGTGTGTATGGGGGGGCGTTGACCTTTTGACCTTTACCTTTTCATTAATATCTTCAAAGCAAAAGCAAAACAAATAAAGTCGAGTTAATTGACACACATTTAATCTGACTTGAAGAGGGGGGGGGGCTTGTTGACCTTTGACCTCTAGAAACATTTGTTTTATACCTTTAAAATAATAGCGGCACAAACGTTTGACACCGATAACTTCACTCAGGTGTTATATAACGAATTATTAACCTGATGCCAGGTTACAGTTGACGTTGTAAGCTGTTGGTAGGTGGGGGCCGTTAACTGTCATGGTTTTGGTTCTGTTGTGCTTTACTTTGCTCCTTGTTTTCTAGTTTTTATTGGTTTAATTCCTATTTTGTTGTAATTTCTTTATTTATTTATTTATGTTAGTTCTCATGTTTCTCTGTTGTCCTCTGTTGCCCTCCTGTGTGTGTTCCTTTCCCCTTGGCTCCCTCGTTGTCTCCTCTCACACCTGCTCCTTGTCAGCTCGTTAGCCCTGCCTTTGTCTCTGTCAGCTATCTATGCTCTCCCTCTGCTCTCACTCCTGGTTGGTTCCTTGTTGTTGCTGGTTCTGTCTTCGCCGTTGTCCACTCACCTCGTCTCTCCCTGGCTCCTTGTGCGTGTTTCCCTTGATGTTTCCGTTGCTCTGGTCTGTTATATTTTAGTTGGATTTTTGGACTGCCTTTGTTAACCAATTTATTCGTTAAATCTACAAGTATTCACCTCAGCCTCTGCATTTGGGTCCTCCAAACCTCAACCAAGACGTGACAGTTAATAGCAGCTGTTATGTGGTAACTTGATGGTAATTACCCACCAAAAGTCTCCGTTGTTACATGGTAACATACAACTGTAATAATTACAACTTGTTCTTGTTACCAATGACTATAGTGTGACCTGCTATGTTATTGCCAGGTTATTACCAGGTTATTACCATGTTATTACCATATTTTTTACAAGGTTATTATCAGGTTATTACCATGTTATTACCAGGTTATTACATGGTTAGTACCAGGTTAGTACCATGTTATTACCAGGTTATTACCATGTTATTACCAGGTTATTACCAGGTTATTATCAGGTTATTATCAGGTTATTACCATGTTATTACCAGGTTATTACATGTTAGTACCAGGTTATTACCATGTTATTACCATGTTATTACCATGTTATTGCAAGGTTATTATCAGGTTATTACCATGTTATTACCAGGTTATTACATGGTTAGTACCAGGTTATTACCAGGTTATTACATGGTTAGTACCAGGTTAGTTCCAGGTTATTACATGGTTAGTACCAGGTTAGTTCCAGGTTAGTACCATGTTATTACCAGGTTATTACATGTTAGTACCAGGTTATTGCCAGGTTATTACATGGTTAGTACCAGGTTAGTACCAGGTTAGTATCTGGTTAGTTCCAGGTTATTACATGGTTAGTACCAGGTTAGTACCAGGTTAGTTCAGGTTAGTACCATGTTATTACCAGGTTATTACATGGTTAGTACCAGGTTAGTTCCAGGTTAGTACCATGTTATTACCAGGTTATTACATGGTTAGTACCGGTTAGTACCAGGTTATTGCCAGGTTATTACCAGGTTATTACATGGTTAGTACCAGGTTAGTATCTGGTTAGTTCCAGGTTATTACATGGTTAGTACCAGGTTAGTACCAGGTTAGTTCAGGTTAGTACGATGTCATTACCAGGTTATTACATGGTTAGTACCAGGTTATTGCCAGGTTATTACATGGTTAGTACCAGGTTAGTACCATGTTATTACCAGGTTATTACATGGTTGTTGAGGTGCTGAAAAAGAAAATATTACCAAACATCACAGGAGAAAAAATATCACGTTTGCTATTATTTGCTATATTATTTTTTTTTAATCTCTTCACTGCAAAAACGATCTAGAAATAAGAGAAAATGTCTTAAATTAAGTGTTTTTAGCCTTAATTTGAGAAGCTAAATAAGAAGATCTACCAATGGATTTTACTTTTAAAATAAGCAAATTTTATTATATATAGTGTGTGTGTGTGTATATATATATATATATATATATATATATATATACACAATGCAATATTTTTCTTATTTTGCTTATTTGTCTTGTTTCATTGGCAAAGTGTCTCACTTAGCTCCTCAAATTTAGATAAAATTTTTTTGCAGTAGAGTTTGTTATAAACGCGTCACATTATGTAGGTTTATTCATTATTTGGGTTTGGTTTTATAAAGACGTTGCAGACAGTTTTTCTTTATTTCTGGAGCTGGGAATATATTTCCGAGCACGCAGATCGTCTCTCCTTCCTGTCATGTTCGCAGCTGACCTGCAGAAAAAGCTGCAGCTGAGCTTCAGATCAGGAAAATCTCCTTCCAGGTGCTGAATGTTCACATTTTCACGCAGATGAAGGGAGACAGAGCTGTGTGCTGCAGGTGTGGATCTGCTCCACACCTGTAGGACGCGGCGCCCGTCTGACGCCCTGAGAGTTGTTGACATGGCGTTCAGGCAGATAGGGTCCTGAGTTAAAGGGATTTGGTGAAAAATCTGTTATGTCGGTCGGTTGGTTGATGCTTGGCTGAACCGATCCTCCCTGAGATGCCCTGACAGCCCCGTTGGCATGGTAACCTGGCCACGCCTTCAGTCCTGGAGAAGCCAGAGAATCCTCAGACCCAATCAGACAGCATCTCTAGATGTTTTCCAGGAAAATCCTCCTCAGATCTTTGCTGCTGACCGTCCTCCAGTAGAACCAGATTCCCAGTCTGCTGGGATCCAGTCCAGTTCAAAGTTTGCCAGATGTTCTCCGGTTCTGCTGGGGACGCTGCTGTCACTCTGGAAGAAGAATGGTTTCAGCTGAGAGACGAAGCTTCCTGGAAATACCTGGAGGTCTCCCTTCTCTCCACTCTGCTTTCCAGGAAGGACGACGTCCCGCTCGGATTTATGGCTCCCAGAAAAGAAATGATTCAGTTTTCTGGTTCCAGTCTGAAGCCGGTTGTTTTGGTTCCGCCTTCCGGGCCGGATCATCTGCGGCGTTCCTGCCGTCGGTTCATCATCCTGCGGTCCCTCCCCCAGGAGGACCGTCTGACGTGGGACGGGATAATGAACGAGGCCGACACGGTCCGGGGCGTGCTGCCTCTCGCTGCGATTATGCCGTCACCCAGCTGGAGGTCGTTCTGGGATGCCATGACACAGAGCATCCACCTGGTAACGCTGGGAGGAGACCAGTACGTATCTGATCTGTTTATTTTAAAAGAAAGATTTCTATCTGCTCCTTTGGAAACATTCTTATCCTTTCCTCTGGTGCCTTAGCTTTTTATATATATATATATATATATATATATATATCCATATATATATACATATATATATATATGTGTGGATTTTTTTTTCATTTAACAAAATAAAAAAAAATCTAAACAGAACCAAAAGTTTTTAACTTGTTTCATGCTTGAGGCTTTAAGATGAGGTCGGAATGGAGCTCCCACCACATAATATGGTTACCATGGCGACGCTCCAAGGCAGCGGCCAGCAGCTTAAAACGATTCGGACTAGCCTTCAAACCTGCATCTATGATCTCCAACGCCTGCTGGAGCTACGGTCACAAAATGATTTAAATACCCACATTTTAGACGGTTTCAAAAGCTGCAGAGAGCTACGGACGGATGTTAACAAGACAACAGCGGGAAATAACGGACGGAGGAAGTGAGGCTGCAGAGGGCGGGGCTAACTGAGAAGCTAAAGAGAAATCCCCACAGAGCTCCGCCTCCAACTATCCTGCTCTCCAACGTCCGCTAGTTGGAAAACAAAATGGAGAATCTGCGACTGGAGCTCAGCGTGAATGGAGGCTCCTCTGAGGCTGTTCCCAGACATCTAGAGGGGAAGCACTGCCCTCTGCAGGTGAAAATTAGGAGAGCACTCTAGATGCTTCCTGCCAAATGCTGAAACATCCCCAGCCGGCTCATCCCGCCCCCCCAGCTTCCACAGCTTCTCCAGCATCGTCTGTCGCTGTTAAACCTGCCGATGGCGCCACTGCTGCTTCAACTACATCAGCCTCTTCAACCCAGGGGGGCCACCCCCCTCACAGCATCATCATCATCATCGTCCTCTTCCTCCCCTGAGCCAGGAGAAGCGAGCGCTGCAGGAGCTGGAGGCAGTAGCAGCAGCTCAACAACAACTGCTGGATGAAGCCCAGGAAACAGGCCCCTAATGCTCCAGAACTAGATCTAGATCTAGATCTAGTGGCTTAATATCAGTGTTTTTTTGTGTTTTTTTTCCGTTGCTGCTAGCCTTGTCAATGCTGCACTTTAAAAAATGAGATTGTTTTTATTTTTTTTTTTATTTATTTATTTAACATATATATATAGAAAAATGAGATTGTTTTTTTTTTTATTAAATAATTTATTCTTTTTATTTATTTATTTATTTTATTTTTAAAAATATATTAAAAAAATGAAGTTTTTTTTTAAATTAATATATTTATTTTTGTATTTATTTATTTTTATTTATTTATTTATTTATTTATTTTATTTAAAATATATATATATATATATTATATATATATATATAAAAAAATTAGATTGTTTTTTTTTTATTAATTAATTTATTCTTTTTATTTATTTATATATTTTATTTTAAAAAATATATTAAAAAATGAGATTGTTTTTTTTTAAATTAATATATTTATTTTTGTATTTATTTATTTTTATTTATTTATTTTATTTAAAAAAATATATATATATAAAAAATGAGATTGTTTTTTTTATTAATTAATTTATTCTTTTTATTTATTTATTTATTTTATTTTTAAAAATATATAAAAAAAATGAGATTGTTTTTTTAAATTAATATATTTATTTTTGTATTTATTTATTTTTATTTATTTATTTATTTATTTTATTTAAAAAATATATATATATATATAAAAAATGAGATTTTTTTTTATTAATTAATTTATTCTTTGTATTTATTTATTTATTTTATTTTAAAAATATATTAAAAAAATGAGATTGTTTTTTTTTATTAATTAATTTTTTTATTTTTATTTATTTATTTATTTTATTTAAAAAAAATATCTAAAAAAATATTAGATTGTTTTTTTTTTTTATTAATTAATTTATTCTTTTTATTTATTTATTTATTTATATTAATTTATATAGGAAATGTATGCTTGCTAGAAAGCCCAAACCATGAAATAAGGCTTTGAAAAACTAAAATTCTCATTTAATTCTTGTTTCTCATAAATGAAAATAAAAAATCAAATTCTGAAAAAGTCATTTTTATCATCGGGCATTTCGGTGCTTTTTCCTGGTGCAGCTTCCTGGTTGTGGGCGTGGCCAGAAATGAAGGAGAAACCTCAGGTTTGCAGCAGAGGCGTAACTGATTCCTCTGCATGATTCTAGATGTCAGATTCTAGATGTTGGTACGATCTAAAAAGGAAAATGTTTCCGCCTGCGGCTCGGTGCTGCTCTCTGCTTGGTTAAGGCCTGATGTCAGCTTGTTGTCTGAGAGCAGAGCATCATGGGTAGTCATCCATGGTTCTTCTGACAGTTCTACGGTTCCCAGGTTCACTGAGGTCAGGCATGGTTCCTCCGTCTGCAGGCTGCTGAGGTGGTTTTCCTCTGAGCCGCCGCCAGTTAAAGGCGTTCTAACCTTCGCCTCTGAGAAACGGCGCCTGTCAGAGCAGAGGATGTCCATCCTTCAGCGTGGAGCCGCTGTTGTTTGTTGGACGGCTTCTTTGCAGGTTCCTCCTCGCTGAGAGCGTCCAGCAGATGTTTGTCCTGCTGCCCAAACGTCTCCCAGATTCCCATGGCTGCCGGGAGGTTTTCTGAGGACACAGACGGGCTGGGATACCAGGAGCCTCCTGCACGTGATTCCCTCTTTTATTTGTGCTCAGAGAGAGGGAGAGCCTTCCTGTTTTCCTCCTCCGTTTCCTGCTCTTTGCTCTTTTTCTCCTCTCTCTCTGTTCCTCCTCTCCTTCCTCTCTGGTTTCGCTCTCGCTTCTTAAATCTGTTTCCACTGCGTCCGACTAAGACTTCTCAGATTGTTGTCGTCTGACCTGATTATTTCCACCTTCGTTGGCAAAAGTTCTAACATCTTTTTTACCTGTAAAACATTTATTTTATTAGTAATTCATTAAACAAATCAACAGGGTGTCCCAAGCTTTGAACATGTAGCAGAGTGATGATCAGCATCAACATGGAGAGGATGGACCTAACAGGACAGGGACGTCCACCTGCGCTGAGCTACTTATTTGGTTTATGGATGTGGAGATGTTCTCTGAACCTTTAGTGGTTTTTTAACCAAATGAAGCTTTTAAAAGAGAGAAAACAGAATCAGATCTTTTAAACGGGCTTCAGTGATAAGATCTTGCTGTGACCATGTGGTCGCAGTCGGTGCGGCCGCCTTTCAAACGCTCCCACGCGTTGTCCAGATGTTCCTGGAGCAGCGGATTGGCTCTTTAGGCTCACAGATTTACCTCCATCCTGGTCCTGATTTATATCAAAAATGTTTACCCATTGACTGACAGTAGCTCCTCTGCAATACAGGAGTATAGAAGAGCTAAGCTGCGTGGTTTAGTGGGAGAAAAGTATTCAACCATTCACTCCAGTTAAATAAACAGAGATCGATGGATTTCACTCAGTCGGTGCTTTATTTTTATCTTTGCAAAGAGAAACAGTTCATCATTATTGCTCGGTAATCAGCCCTGTTCTGCCTGAGCAGCGTTCGTTCCTCCTTACTAACGATAATGTAAAGTAGTCAGAGTAAAACAGATACTTTAGTTACACAGTAACATGTTATGAATAAACCTGAGAAAGAATCTGGCGCAGACGTTCTGCAGGTGATTGACAGGTCGAGCCGTGGGAGTTGGAGACTCATTGGAGAGAGAGAGAAAAATGGCGAAAGAAACATCCTTTTCCAGGACCTGGTTTAGCTCCAAGGCTAGGCTAACTACATGCGGCGAGGCTAACTGGATGTAGCTAGGCTAACTGCATGCAGCGAGGCTAACTGCATGTAGCGAGGCTAACTGCATGTAGCTCGACTAACTGCATGTAGCTAGGCTAACTGCATGTAGCGAGGCTAACTGCATGTAGCTCGACTAACTGCATGCAGCTAGGCTAACTGCATGTAGCTAGGCTAACTGCATGCAGCGAGGCTAACTGCATGTAGCGAGGCTAACTGCATGTAGCTAGGCTAACTGCATGTAGCTAGGCTAACTGCATGCAGCGAGGCTAACTGCATGTAGCTAGGCTAACTGCATGTAGCTAGGCTAACTGCATGCAGCGAGGCTAACTGCATGTAGCTAGGCTAACTGCATGTAGCGAGGCTAACTGCATGTAGCTCGACTAACTGCATGTAGCGAGGCTAACTGCATGTAGCAAGGCTAACTGCATGTAGCTCGACTAACTGCATGCAGCTAGGCTAACTGCATGCAGCTAGGCTAACTGCATGCAGCGAGGCTAACTGCATGTAGCTAGGCTAACTGCATGTAGCGAGGCTAACTGCATGTAGCTAGGCTAACTGCATGTAGCTAGGCTAACTGCATGTAGCTAGACTAACTGCATGTAGCGAGGCTAACTGCATGCAGCAAGGCTAACTGCATGTAGCTAGGCTAACTGCATGTAGCGAGGCTAACTGCATGTAGCTAGGCTAACTGCATGTAGCGAGGCTAACTGCATGTAGCTAGACTAACTGCATGTAGCTAGGCTAACTGCATGCAGCGAGGCTAACTGCATGTAGCTAGGCTAACTGCATGTAGCAAGGCTAACTGCATGTAGCGAGGCTAACTGCATGTAGCGAGGCTAACTGCATGCAGCGAGGCTAAGATTTTGTCCTGTCTCCTTTTTCAAAGGTCAGGATCTGATCCAGCATGGATAAAGACCGCTAGGACTGATTTAAAGCACTTTGTAGAAAAGAAGAATGAACAATCTGGGATTCACATGGAAAATAATAGCATATAGTCTACTTTTCTAGATGTTTGTTCATTTGCATAGTTGTTCTTAAATAAACACATTCTCAGAAAATAGTTTTTATATAAAAAAAAATATATAAAGCTGACTAATATCTTCTCAGTTATTATTCATCATTCATTATTTCTTTAGGTTTGTGATTCAATATTGGGCCAAAACACAGATTTACCTTCACAGCCTCAGAAGGGCAAGAGTTGTGGACAAAAAGTAAACCTGGACATGAAATTATGTTTTGTTTTTATAATGTTTTTTGTTGTTGGCATTCATATAAATATACCGGTGTGATAACGTAGTATACGTTTGATTGGTTTTCCACCAGCCGGCTCTGGATCTGAGTTTACAGAACGAACCACATGAATGCGTCTCTTTAAAGCTCCTTCTTATTGAGAAGTAAACCATGCAGCTCAGCGGCAGAACCACAGATCTGCCGCTGCCGAATCCGACTCGTCTGCCCTGCAGCTCCGTTTCTCTTCTGTTTTAAGTCGTTGCGGATGGTTGCAGTGACGCGTGGCCGCCTGCAGAGGGCATCCTGTTTCTGATTGGTCCTGGATCGCCTGGTCGTCTTGGGAAGTGAAGAATGACCCGTGCTGACCTGACTGGACCCGTACTGAGCTGGAAGCTGTGGGACGCTTTGGGATCAGGATCTGGAATCCTCCCCCCCCATGGTTGTGTTTGTCAGAGCCGGAATGCATGGAGGCATAGTTTGGTTTGTGAGCCATAATCAAATCAAAATGTGTCTGCATACTTTCCCATGGGGAACGGAGGAGGAGGGGGGGGTCCAATTAAACGGTGACACTCGGAGAGAATGGCGGATAAACAGACGGATGATCATCAGGAACGGCTCAACAAAGGCTGTGTGTGGGGTGGGGGGGGGGGGTCGCTGGTATTCTGGGTTATTTTGGGATGTATTTAGAAGCAGAAACGTGTTTTTATGTAAGTCTGTATCAGGCTGCAGCTAACGAGCTAAAATACCGAAATGTTTGAGAAAGCAGAGAGAGAGCGGGAATAACGCAGAGTCACCACTGAGGCTCATTAAACGGACAGCACCTTTTAATTCCAGCTCTCATTACGGCCGGGAAACAACAGGGTAATCAGATTTACTTTAGCGAGCCGCAGAGAGCCTCCGGGTCGGAGCGCATAATTAGGAGAGATCCGCTTTAGCATCAAGCAGACTAATTGAAGGCTGAGCGTGGTGTTTATAAACGCACTGAAACACGTCTGCACAGCAAACCGCTCAGCGCTTCCATTGGTCCACGGCTGGAAACATCAGCCAATCAACCAAGGTTGGTGTGTTGGAGCAGAAACAGGCTTTGGACTTTTATTGCGGCTCTAATGGGAAACCTGTCGGCCATCTTGGAGAGGACGTCTGCAGAGGTTAAGGTTCGAGGTCAACCTCATGGCTTCACTGGGGTTTAAAGTCCCACTGTCCTCCAGCTTCCGCGCCTCAAGAGTCACCTTTCTTTGATTAATTTATTTCCATTTAAAAACAAAAATAAAATATATATTTTTTTTACAAAAGAGTCCATTAGACAGTATGACGGAGTATTATGGCCAAGCTAATACCTAAAACTATTACGCTTTTGGTGATTTAATGAATTTAACGTTAATCAGTAAAAAAAATTAAAAATATTTTTTGTTTCTTCTGGGAGCGGCCATTTTTGCCCAAATATAGTAACCCCTCCCTCCTTCCATCTTCCGACTGGAAGCACATTTAAATGAAAATTACTCTAAATTAAAAACACTGATTATTTATTGAACAGGATGGAATAATTCATATTTAAAGAACTTTCAGAAGTTTGTATTCTGAATATGAGCGGAATCTTCCTTTTAAAACCCTCCTGACCAACCAGGAAGTAGAGTCATTTAGAATGTTTTTAGAGCATAAACAGTAGTGTATAGGATTTCCTAAAAGCGCGTTCACGAGTCTACGGAAACCGCGGCAGACCAAACCAGATGAAAGTGCGCATTCAGCTCGGCAAAGAACTCATGCTCTTCCTCAACACTGAAGTCCTCAGACATTTTTCTTTCGTTGTTTCTTTCTTTGCACAGGTAAACAGCACATTTCTTCTTCTACGCTTGCATTATCAAGAGCAGACGCTGAATGCGCACTTTCATCTGGTTTGGTCTGCCGCGGTTTCCGTAGACTCGTGAACGCGCTTTTAGGAAATCCTATACACTACTGTTTATGCTCTAAAGACATTCTAAATGACTTCGTTTCGAGTAAATTATGGACGCTACCCACTCAGGACACTTGGAATACATTGGACGAGCAGTATGGAGGAATATTGACACGTTTTTTGTGGACTTTTATGGACCTTTCTGCCTCGGGCGCCATAGACCTCCATTATTTGAATGTCAGCAGACAGCAAGAAGCCTCCCAGATCTCCAGATGCATTTGAGATATCAAAAAAGTACTCCAGAGTGTTGTTCAGCATGGGGGTGAGTAGAACATGAAGGCTAATCATGTTTTGGGTGTACTATTCCTTTAACTTCTTAATTAAAAACACTTACCATTTATTGAACGGTATGTAATAATTTTATATTTAAAGTACTTTCAGAAGTTTGTATTCTGAATATAACTGAACTTTTCCTTTAAAACTACCAAACCAACACAGACACGATCCCTCTCCATTGACTTCCATTCATTTCTATGGCCTAACCCAGAGCCTGACCCTCAGCCTAACCTTTACCAACACATAACCCCAAACCAGTGACCGGTCCCCAAACTGTGGCGTATTCCAGGGAAATGGTCCCCACAAGGTAAGGAAAACATAGCCACACACCACCACATCTGTGTTGTGTTTCCAATAGCTTCCCTCCGTATGGGCGGCTCTCCGGTCCAAAACACACACGTTCCACACGCCAAAGTTTCCACTTCAGGCAAACTTAAATACACTCAGGCTGTGGAAACTAAACAGAGCGTCCTGCTTGGAGGGAATTCATCCCTGATGATGCTACGGAGTCTTCCTCACCTCCAAGGGTTAGGGGGGTGAGGGGGAACAGCTCTTCTTCTCTGCTGTCTTCGTTTTATCGTTAGGTTAGGTATCGTTTTATCTCCCCAGGCCTTCTGATCGTATCGGTTTTGGTGAAGCATGTCGCCTCGCTTTGATCCCAGACACCTGATGATGTGGTGACGTATGTAAAGATGTAACCATTAGAAGCTGTGACGCTGCTCCGTAATGTAATATCGTCCTGATTTAAATGGACAGCAGCAGTCATGCAAAAAATGAGGGCGTGATGCTCCCTTATTTCCCCCCGGCTGCACCTTGATCCTCAGCAGAACTTCTGCTGCGTCATGGTGACAGTCAGACCCAGGACCCTCCGGGTGACGTGTCCCGCTTTCACGCAGCTCGGGCTGTTTTGAACCACGGTCATTGCCCCATATTTCCATCGCTGTCCTGCTGCCAGACGCTATTCCCACCAAGTTTGGTTCCTGGTCTGCAGCAACATTCATGTAGGTGGTTGGAGTCAAAGTCCTGGTGGAGTTTGGGAAGGGCCTTTATATGGAGGAGAGCTTTAGTTTGACCTCCACCTACAAGATTCCTGTATGTATTTCCACCTTTTTGGGTATGATGACGTCCCCGGATTGGACACATGAAGGTGGAATCTGTTACGTCCTCACTCACCTCTACCTCCTGACCTTCTTCCTGACGGTTATAGTCAGCCATTTCCACGGCAAACATCTCAGTGGCTGAAGCGTGTTCCACCACTGATGTTCCACAGCAGAACACCGAGCCTTGCTGCTCTGGCCTCTTCTGTTCAGAAACATCTACACTACAAAGCATGGAAATGTAAATAAGGCCAGCATCCACTGTATGCATCATCAACCGTTATACTCAACTACGGCTCAAACTGTACGACGAAACCACAGGATTTAAAATGGTAAATGACCTGTACTTACGTCAGGAGACTTCAAAGTGCTTTACACTGCATTCATTCATTCACCCATTCACTCACACACTGATGGTGGTGAGCTACATTGTAGCCACAGCTGCCCTGGGACTCACTGACAGAAGCGGGGCTGCCGTACGCTGGCGCCACCGCGCCCTCTGACCACCATCAGTAGACAATGCAGGTGAAGTGTCTTGCCCAAGGACACAACGACACTGAAAGCCGCGGCTTGAACCGTCAACCCTTCGACTTCAGGGCAAACTTCTACACCCGATGCCACTGTTGCCCCGTAAAAGTTCACGGCTCACTATGTTTGATCTTCCACTGTACAGTCCAACGCTATGATGCAATCTACCTTTTCCCATTGTGTGTCTAAAATCCACACGTCCGACTCAGCTCCAAGAGACGGCGCTGATCACACTGGTTAATCTGTAAGAAAAAGAAGAAGAACTCCCTTGTTTCGACTCGTAGCTCTGCTTCAACAACAGGATTTGCCAACTACCTCCTCATGATGGCCGACTGGATTTTCCAACATGTTTAATTTTCTGACGACCTAAATATTCCTGATCGGGTGGTGGTCATTAGAAGCTAATCGTCCCTGTATACTGCGCCTGTATACTGCACGACGCAGGACGCACCATTAGGCTGAAACTTTGCCTGGACCAAAAAAGGCTCCCACGACGGGACAATCGGCCCTAAAAGGGCAAAAACTCGTACAGTCTATGCCCGGCTTATGTCATTTCTTTATTAAAATAAGTGCATTTTCTTTCTTGAATTGAGGAGGAGAGGAGACACTTTGCCAACGGGACAAGACATCAGATCATCCTATTTACCTGCTCAAATTTTTTACTTATTTCTAGATCGTGTTTGCAGTGTGCGCTTCTGATCCACAGCTGAAGACCAGACGGTCTGAGGTGGTTTCTCCTCTGGACAGAACTTGGCTCCTCTGTTTTTGGCCTTAAGGGAAGGGTTTGGATTCTGACTTTAAAGCAGCTTTGATTTGCGTTGAAAACCAATTGAATCCAATAACTGGACATGTTGGGAACCACTGGACCCTGTCAGGAAGTTGTCTTCAGTTGAGTTAACCCAATCAGAGTGTGGTGCCTCTGGCGTCGACCTCCATAGTGAATTGGTCTGTAGGGGTAGGTAGTGAACAGCTAAGCACTATTTAGAGTGAACAGTTACCTTAACGTTCAGGATTTGGACTGTGGGAAAACGCCAGAGGACCCAGAATGGGTCCGACGTACAAACACGTCTGCAGGATTTTAACCTGGGGCCTTCCTTCAGTGATATAAAGAACTACAGATTCAGGGTTTTCATCTTTTGATTCCAACTTATCCTTCGGTCTGACGGGTGAGGAAACTTTTTCCCCTTTGTTTATAGAGCCCACTGACAAATTGCATTTTGAGGGAAATCTAATGCAAATGTGGCCACACCGTGGGTCCACAGAAACTCTATCCGTGTCTCCGCTGGGTTTATTTGAATGCAGCAGATGTAAACTTAGGCTCCGCTGCTTGCCATGCAAATCCACAGGTGGGTTCGGTTTAAAAGGAACGCGCGGTGATCTTCCCGAGAAACGAAAAGCCCAAATCACAACCAGGAGAGTCTCTTTAATGCAAAACCACCGGAGCATAGAGGGTGTTTAGATGCAGTGACGCCGCGGCTGAGATCGAGGTGTGTAAACCCCCAGAAGACCGTTTATTTTTCAGTAAATTTAAAAAGCATTATGTCTGTTTACTGGCTCTCTGAACATTTACCACATCATTGATCCTCCTATGTTTGTTTGTTCTGATCAAAACTCTGAACTTGAATGAGCTTTAAAGCCCGTTTGATGCAGCTGACTTTAAACTTTGTTAGAAGTGATGGGAATTTAAAAGTTCGGTACCAGACTGCTGAAAGATTATCATCTAAGATCCACAAAGTTAAAAACCAAATTAACAGAAAATCAGAGAGCTTCAGGTTCTGAGAGACAAGGAGGTAGGGTCTTCACCTGAAACTGGATTGAGAATAAACTCAGATATTTAATTAATTTTTGAATAGAAAAAGCTTCCTGGATGGGAAGCAAAACATCTTCAAACTTGGAGACAAAGTCTAGTGGATTGTTTTCTAACTTTTTGTGGAATATTTAGGAAAGAACTTCTTGTTGATCTGTTTCTATAACAGTCTCCTGTGTTAGGAAAAGTTAAAGAAACGTCTTTCTGGTTTAATTCCTACAGAAATCATAACCGCTTCCTAAACCGGATGGAAATGGATTATCTTCACCCCAACTATACGCTGACTTTCGATGCCAGTTTCTTCTTCCACGGTATAGTCGGCGTGCTTGCCTCCAACGTGCTAATAGGTTTGCCGGCCAACATCTACGTGGTCTGGATGATTGCCAGCGAGTCCAGCAGTCCTGTCGTCTCGGAGCTCTTCGCCCTAAACTTGGCCATCGCAGAGATCCTCTTTAGTTGCTCGTCTTTCTACGTGATGGTCCACTTCCTGCTGGAGATGCCTTGGCTAATCGGTGTGTTGGTTATGAAGGTGTTCCTGCAGCTCATGTTGGTTTCGCGGCCCCTCTTCCAGACTTGCATCTGTCTGGAGCGCTACGTGGCCGTGGTCCATCCTACTCTCTTCATAAGGTACGGTACTGAGGGGCGGAGGATCTTAGCTTATAACTGCAGACAAGGTTCTAAGAACCTAAGCCAGTTCCTCTAGATTAGCCTCTAAATGTGTTTTAGCTCTTAGCATTGGTCTGGTCTGCCTTTGTTGGGTCAGATATGAAAGATCAACAGTGTTTCTCCTGATGCTTCCTGGTTGGGAGTTAGTGTAGTTCTGTGTCTGAGGTCTCTGGGTTACCGTTCTACCTTCCAGATCTGTCTGATTCATCCTGTTTGCAGGTTGAAACCTCTTCGGTACCGTTTGGGCATCTGTCTGTTTGACTGGCTGCTGATCCTGCTGGACTTTATGCTTCCCTTATATGGCCTGTCCGAGGCGGCCAATGCTTGGATCTTCATCGGCAAGTCCCTGCTCTTCCTCGCCGTCTTGTCTTACTGCGGCCTACGTGTCCTCCTCGTCCTGAAGCAGCCGGGTCCTGGCGATGGGTCCAAAGGCACGGAGAACTGGAACACCATGAAGAGGAAGGCCTTTAAGGTCATCATCATCACCCTAGGATTCAACAGCATCACCCAGCTGCTGCAGTCCATCATGCTGGGCCCCTCCGTTTTGGTGGCGTCCATGCTGGTTGTTCTACAGCTCACCTTATTTAGCGTCTGTATCAGCATCATTAGCAGCTTCATCACTCCTCTGCTGTACCTCCACAGAGCTGGAAAACTGCCCTGCATCGAGTTCTAACAGCTTCAGCTACAGAAACCCTGACTTAGAGTCTAGTTTCTACTTCAGCCTGAGCTGTGAGGATCTCCCTCATAATCATACTGAGCTCAGCATTTCTGTTTATTCTATTTTAGAAGTGATTCATGAGATCATAACTGATGGAAATAAATCCCGTTTTCTGTTTTTATTCCTTGTTTTGCATGAAAACTGTTTGAACGGAGAGACAGACTCTAGATTTTAGCTTTCTATTGACACATCACATAACCTTTTAGGACTTGTTTGAATTATCCCAGATGGGTGTATGTACCTACAACCCTTGTTTATTAGTGTCGGGGTCTTTGGACCTGGGTTCAACCACTGGCTAAAATAAATCAGCCTTTTCTCAAATAAGACAGTCGTTTAAACTTTCATCTCCAGAGTCTGATAAAAACACCTGAGTTGGATGTTGAATGTAGCTCATTCAGTCTGTGCTCCACTACATCCGCCCTCACTACACCCTACAGCACCACAACCATCACCACTATACCACTACACCCTCACTACACCCTACAGCACCACAACCATCACCACTACACCACTACACCCTACAGCACTACACCCTACAGCACTACAACCATCACCACTACACCACTACACCCTACAGCACCACAACCATCACCACTACACCACTACACCCTACAGCACTACACCCTACAGCACTACAACCATCACCACTACACCCTACAGCACCACAACCATCACCACTACACCCTACAGCACCACAACCATCACCACTACAGCACTACACCCTACAGCACCACAACCATCACCACTACACCCTACAGCACTACAACCATCACCACTACACCACTACACCCTACAGCACTACACCCTACAGCACTACAACCATCACCACTACACCCTACAGCACCACAACCATCACCACTAACTACACCACTACACCCTACAGCACCACAACCATCACCACTACACCACTACACCCTACAGCACTACACCCTACAGCACCACAACCATCACCACTACACCCTACAGCACCACAACCATCACCACTACAGCACTACACCCTACAGCACCACAACCATCACCACTACACCACTACACCCTACAGCACTACAACCATCACCACTACACCAATACACCCTACAGCACTACACCCTACAGCACCACAACCATCACCACTACACCACTACACCCTACAGCACTACACCCTACAGCACTACAACCATCACCACTACACCACTACACCCTACAGCACCACAACCATCACCACTAACTACACCACTACACCCTACAGCACCACAACCATCACCACTACACCACTACACCCTACAGCACTACACCCTACAGCACTACAGCCATCACCACTACACCACTACACCCTACAGCACTACAACCATCACCACTACACCACTACACCCTACAGCACCACAACCATCACCACTACACCACTACACCCTACAGCACCACAACCATCACCACCACAACCATCACCACTACAGCACTACACCCTACAGCACCACAACCATCACCACTACACCACTACACCCTACAGCACTACAACCATCACCACTACACCACTACACCCTACACCACTACACCCTACAGCACTACAACCATCACCACTACACCACTACACCCTACAGCACCACAACCATCACCACTAACTACACCACTACACCCTACAGCACCACAACCATCACCACTACACCCTACAGCACTACAACCAGCTTATTCCCCTTCACAGGTTGATGATTTTGTTGATGGGGTTGCTAGTTCTCTGCGTACTGCCTTAGACAACGCAGCTCCCTTGAAAATGAAAACCGTTGAAAATAGAAAGCTTGCTCCTTGGTTTAATGCAGAGCTGCGTACTTTGAAGCAAAATGCTAGGAAACTGGAGAGAAAATATCGCTCCACAGGCCTGCGGGAGTCCTTCCTAGTCTGGAAAAATGGTTTACTGCTGTATAAGAGGACCCTTTGTAAAGCAAGAGCAGCATACTTCTCCTCATTAATAGAGGAGAATAAGAATAATCCTAGATTTCTTTTTAATACAGTTGCCAAACTCACCCAGAGCCATAGCTCTGTTGAACCGTCCATTCCACCTGCTCTTAGCAGCAATGATTTTATGGGATTCTTTATAAATAAGATTGATCTTATTAAAAATAAGATCATAAGCACTCCTCTATCCGCGATTGTACCTGAGGTAGTCATGGAATCTGAACCGGGTTTAGACTGCTTTGATCCAGTTGAACTTTCTGAATTAGCAAAATTATTGTCTTCATCTAAGCCTTCAACTTGTATGTTAGATCCAGTTCCAACCAGGTTATTTAAGGAGGTATTCCCTTTGATCTCCTCCTCCATTTTAGATGTGATTAATCTATCTCTGTTACAGGGATATGTACCTAAAGCTTTTAAGGTTGCTGTAATTAAACCTCTGCTTAAGAAACCGTCTCTTGACCCAGATGACTTGGTTAATTATAGACCTATATCCAATCTTCCTTTCTTATCCAAAATTCTTGAGAAAGTAGTTGCCAAACAGGTTTGCGACCACTTCCACCATAATGAACTTTTTGAAGAGTTTCAGTCTGGCTTTAGAGCTCATCATAGCACTGAAACAGCTCTGGTGAAAGTCACTAATAATATTCTCATGGCCTCAGATAATGGACTCGTATCTGTGCTCGTCCTGTTGGATCTCAGTGCTGCATTTGATACAGTTGACCATAATATTCTTTTAGAAAGACTTGAATATTTTGTTGGAATTAAAGGAACAGCACTAGACTGGTTTAAATCTGATCTATCTGATCGAATTCAGTTTGTTTATGTTAATGATAGATCTTCAACACGCTCAAAGGTTACCTGTGGAGTACCACAGGGATCAGTGCTAGGACCAATTCTCTTTACTTTATACATGCTCCCAATCGGTAGAGTTATTAGACAGCATGGGATTAATTTCCACTGTTATGCTGATGATACCCAGCTATATCTGTCTATAATCCAGATGAAGCTAACCCATTACATAGATTACAGGCATGTCTGAAGACATAAAAACCTGGATGACTCTTAACTTTCTGCTTCTGAATGCAGACAAAACAGAAGTTATAGTCTTTGGACCAGAGTCTCTGAAAAAGAAGCTGATTAGCCAGTCACTTCATTTGGATGGGATTAAACTGATTTCAGATAATAAAGTAAAAAATCTTGGTGTTATTTTTGATCAGGACCTGTCATTTAAATCCCAGATCAAAGAGGTTTCTAGAATTTCCTTCTTTCATCTGAGGAACATTGCAAAAATGAGAAATCTCCTGTCCAGGGGTGATGCTGAGAAACTAGTCCATGCATTTGTTACTTCAAGGCTGGACTATTGTAATTCTTTACTATCAGGAAGTCCACAAACTGTAGTTAAAAGCCTTCAGCTGATCCAAAATGCTGCAGCCAGAGTTCTGATGAAAATGAAAAAGAGAGATCATATCTCTCCTATCCTGGCTTCTCTTCATTGGCTTCCTGTTAAATCCAGAATAGAATTTAAAATCCTCCTTCTCACATATAAAGCCTTAAATGGCCAAGCTCCATCTGATATCAGAGATCTGATTGTTCCTTATGTTCCTAACAGAGCACTTCGCTCTCAATCTGCAGGTTTACTAGTGGTTCCTAGAATTTCTAAAAGTAGAATGGGAGGCAGATCTTTTAGTTATCAGGCTCCTCTCCTGTGGAACCAACTACCAGTTTTAGTCCGTGAGGCAGACACCCTGTCTACTTTTAAGACTAGGCTTAAAACTTTCCTTTTTGATAAAGCTTCTAGTTAGAGTGGCTCAGGTTATCCTGATCTATCTCTATAGTTCTGCTGCTATAGGCTTAGACTGCTGGAGGACATAGGGACCCCCATTTCATCATTCTGCTTCATTCTCTGTCTGTTCTCCTATTCTGCAGAATCTGTTAGTTCAATCTCTAACGTTCTGCTCTCTCTGCTTTTCCTCAGAGTAGCTTCATCTGGTCTGTTCCTGTTTGGCTGTGACTCCATCCTGGAGAGAAATATCAGCTGTGCTGCTTCCATCAACACCCTTGTTTATAGATGTTGGAGATCGGCCTGTCTTCCAGTGTGGTCCTGTTTCTCTGGCCGTGGCTGGGTGGATGTGCTCTCTTCATCCTCTGGCATGGGAGCTGCCTTGGAGCTCGTCTGCCTGGCTGTGTGTTTCCTGGACGGGGCCGCCTTTTACAGCTGCTTTTTGTATCTCTGCTTCTGTCTCCTTGAACCCCAGTGGGCCTCAGCAGATGGCCGCTCACACTGAGCCTGGTTCTGCTGGAGGTTTCTTCCTGTTCAAAGGGAGTTTTTCCTCTCCACTGTCGCTACAAGCATGCTTAGTGTGAGGGATTGCTGAAGAGTCAATGAGTCATGCAATCAGCTGGTTTTCCTTAGATAGAAAACTTTGTATCAATTTGACTGTATGATCTGGTTGAACTGTAAAGTGCCTTGAGATGACATGTGTTGTGAATTTGGCGCTATATAAATAAACTGAATTGAATTGAACCATCACCACTACACCACTACACCCTACAGCACTACAACCATCACCACTACACCACTACACCCTACAGCACTACACCCTACAGCACTACACCCTACAGCACCACAGCCATCACCACTACACCACTACACCCTACAGCACTACAACCATCACCACTACACCACTACACCCTACAGCACTACACCCTACAGCACTACAACCATCACCACTACACCCTACAGCACTACACCCTACAGCACTACAACCATCACCACTACACCACTACACCCTACAGCACTACACCCTACAGCACTATAACCATCACCACTACACCCTACAGCACTACACCCTACAGCACCACAACCATCACCACTACACCACTACACCCTACAGCACTACACCCTACAGCACCACAGCCATCACCACTACACCCTACAGCACTACACCCTACAGCACTACAACCATCACCACTACACCACTACACCCTACAGCACCACAACCATCACCACTACACCACTACACCCTACAGCACTACACCCTACAGCACCACAGCCATCACCAATACACACTACACCCTACACCCATCACCACTACACTCTACACCACTACACCCATCACCACTACACACTATACCACTACACCCTACACCCATCACCACTACACCCACCACCACTACACCCACCCTACACCCATCACCACTACACCCTACACCACTACACCCTACACCCATCACCACTACACCCATCACCACTACACACTATACCACTACATCCTACACCCTAAACCCATTACCACTATAACCTACACCACTACACACTACACCCATCACCACTACACCCTTTACTACTACACCTTAAACCACTACAACCTACCTCCCTAGACCCTTCACCACTATACCCTATACCATTACACCCTTAACTGCTACACCATAAGTCCTACACCTGTAGGGCTGAACAATGTTGTTGAAAACTCCGATTCCATTTAGCCAGTGTTATAGATGTTGTTTGCCTGTCTAGATTTCATTGTTGCAGAATGTTAGTGTTACATTTGTTTGGAAAAGTGTTTTACTTCTACTTGCATAAATCTACATTCTAGCATCTAGGTTTTAATAAAAGTCCTGGATATTAATGTCCAAGGTGGTCAAACTGGGTCCGTCCTGTTGCCTTTGTAGACTCCAGGACTTCTAGGACAGTCTTTCAGGCTCTGGACTGTTCAGATGCTTTCAGGGGAAACCAGAACCACACAGTTAGGGTTCTTGAAGGTTTCATTGGGCCCTTTATAGTGATGTTTACAAAAGTTTTAAAGACACTTTTTCTTGGAGCGCTGGCTTTGGGCTTTTCCTTTTAACCTCACAGATAAAACACCTCATGCTCACTAATAGAGCACTATTCATGTCATAAAAAGCAACGGTGCTCCCTGGTGGACACCCAGGCCGGGGTTTTATATAACACACCTTAAAACGGCGTGCGAGGCAGAGATGACGGCTCTGACACTTCACAGGAAGGAAAGCGGCGCTGCGCTCGCTGGCAGCTTTGATTGTGGAGGTCAAACACAGAGCAGATCTTCACACAAACACGTCCTGATCGGCCGCGCCGCCTCCTCTCCTCGCCTTGATGTAACAGCGGGCCTCGATGGCTCCCCTGGGTGCCGATTAGTTGGCTTCATGACTGCCACAGCAAGCTTCAAAAGCTGGAAGGAGCAGGAGGAGGAGGAGTTGTCCTTGGCCGTTTCATGGTGGAAGACAGTCGGAGACTTTCTGCATGTAATGAAGCATCAGAAGCTACAGAGATGAAGCTGCAGCTTCAGACGGTGGAGATGCTTCAATGAGGCAGCAGTCCTCCTCCTCCTCTAAACGCTGGGCCTTAATTCCTCGTTTCCTCCAGCAGTCTTCGGTCGTCTCTCATCAGAAGCTGATTTATTGCTTGATGCTGTTAAAAAGTTGAGTTCTGGACAGGTCCAAACCGAAACGACTCGCCGAGAAATTCATCATGGATCCTCAGAGGGCTGGGAAACTGCAGCCAGGCTGCTGAGATAAACTGTGCAAACATTTAGAAGGGTGGGAGCTAATGGAACATGATTAATGCTGCTCTCAGTCCAACTCGCTTCATGTTGCTTTCAGAACAAACGGGTTTGGGTCGGGATTAATGAGGTCAGCCCGGCAGCTGAAACTTCCTCCAGATGCTGCTGGTAGAAAAAACAAAACAAAAAGTAGTGTTTAAGTTTTCCCAACATTTGGTCTGATGTCAGAACTCAGTTACTCTGCTGTCGGACGGAACCGAGGAGCTTGGAGCGGCGCCGTGTTCATCTGAGTCATCGGATCACGTGGTTCTGGGATGTTTTTCTCACTACAATGCTTCATTTTTTTTCCTTTTAGTTGCTCAGACTGTTTTAAATCAGGCATTAAAAAATATGTCATCAATGAGAAAATGAGAAGATTACAGAGAACCAGAACTTTCTGCTAATGTAGATAATATGCTGGAACACGGAGGCTAAGTCGTCGCTATGGAAGCTGCAAAAACGCGCGTCCCGCTTCATTTTTGACTCTTAAAACGTCATCAACAATCATCAAGAACAGCAAACAGAGAAAGAACAGGTTGTTCTGGCCCCTCCCTCTTTACCCAGACTGACAGCTGTCCCAGCATGCACTGCGGCAGCAGCAGCTTCCAGGTTAGCGCTCACAGAGCTCAGAGGATTAAGTTAAAAGTTCTCTTTCCTGTTACCATTGTTCAATAAAAGTACATTGTAAGATTATTTTAGGCGAGAATATTATACTTTAAGCTTCACTATATGGAACATTTACTGATTTAGGGCGTAATAAAAAAAAAAATCCAAAGTTGAGAGGACTGCAGCTACAAGCGGAGCTCCGAGGTTAAATGGCAGGCAGGGCTAACGTTAGCCTGCCTGCAGCATCCAGAGCTAACGTTTGCTCGTCTGCTGCAGCCAGGGCTAATGTTAGCTCGTCTGCAGCATCCAGAGCTAACGTTTGCTCGTCTGCTGCAGCCAGAGCTAACGTTTGCTCGTCTGCTGCAGCCAGGGCTAATGTTAGCTCGTCTGCAGCGGCTAGGGCTAACGTTCGCTCGTCAGCTGCAGCCAGAGCTAACGTTAGCCCGTCTGCAGCGGCCAGTGCTAACGTTAGCCCGTCTGCAGCAGCCAGTTCTAACGTTAGCCTGTCTGCAGCAGCCAGTGCTAACGTTACTTCGTCAGCCGCAGCCAGGGCTAATGTTAGCCCGTCTGCAGCAGCCAGGGCTAACGTTAGCCTGTCTGCAGCGGCCAGCGCTAACGTTAGCCCGTCTGCGGAGGCCAGGGCTAACGTTAGCCCGTCTGCAGCGGCCAGTGCTAACGTTAGCCCGTCTGCAGCAGCCAAGGCTAACGTTACTTCGTCAGCAGCAGCCAGGACTAATGTTAGCCCGTCTGCAGCAGCCAGGGCTAACGTTACTTCGTCAGCAGCAGCCAGGACTAATGTTAGCCCGTCTGCAGCAGCCAGGGCTAACGTTACTTCGTCAGCAGCAGCCAGGAGTAATGTTAGCCCGTCTGCAGCAGCCAGGGCTAACGTTACTTCGTCAGCAGCAGCCAGGACTAATGTTAGCCCGTCTGCAGCAGCCAGGACTAATGTTAGCCCGTCTGCAGCAGCCAGGGCTAACGTTAGCTCGTGTGCAGCGGCCAGCGCTAACGTTAGCCCGTCTGCAGCAGCCAGGGCTAACGTTACTTCGTCAGCAGCAGCCAGGACTAATGTTAGCCCGTCAGCAGCAGCCAGGACTAATGTTAGCCCGTCTGCAGCAGCCAGGGCTAACGTCACTTCGTCAGCAGCAGCCAGGACTAATGTTAGCCCGTCTGCAGCAGCCAGGGCTAACGTTACTTCATCAGCAGCAGCCAGGACTAATGTTAGCCCGTCTGCAGCAGTCAGGGCTAACTTTACTTCGTCAGCAGCAGCCAGGACTAATGTTAGCCCGTCTGCAGCAGCCGGGGCTAACGTTACTTCGTCAGCAGCAGCCAGGACTAATGTTAGCCCGTCTGCAGCAGCCAAGGCTAACGTTACTTCGTCAGCAGCAGCCAGGACTAATGTTAGCCCGTCTGCAGCAGCCAGGACTAATGTTAGCCCGTCTGCAGCAGCCAGGGCTAACGTTAGCTCGTGTGCAGCGGCCAGCGCTAACGTTAGCCCGTCTGCAGAGGCCAGGGCTAACGTTAGCCCGTCTGCAGCAGCCAGGACTAATGTTAGCCCGTCTGCAGCAGCCAGGACTAATGTTAGCCCGTCTGCAGCAGCCAGGACTAACGTTAGCCCGTCTGCAGCAGCCAGGGCTAACGTTAGCTCGTGTGCAGCGGCCAGCGCTAACGTTAGCCCGTCTGCAGCGGCCAGCGCTAACGTTAGCCCGTCTGCAGAGGCCAGGGCTAACGTTAGCCCGTCTGCAGCAGCCAGGACTAATGTTAGCCCGTCTGCAGCAGCCAGGACTAATGTTAGCCCGTCTGCAGCAGCCAGGGCTAACGTTAGCTCGTGTGCAGCAGCCAGCGCCAATGTTAGCCCGTCTGCAGTGGCTGATTGTGCAGAACATAAAACATTGCTCTGTCTCAAACGTGTTCTACCGCGTCCAAATCAAATTTTCTTATCAAAAAGAAGAGGATTTAGGGGCCGGTGCTTAGAGCCGCTTGGTTTCATGCTCTCTGTTTCATTTATAATAATGTTTCTGGCTGCTGTGTGTTTGCACATGTTTATCTTACCTATTTGGGACGAATTACGCTGTATTTGTTAATCTTCTGAGGACCAACGTCTGGTTCTAATTTAGACATTTTAATGATTCAGGATCGGTTTAGAGGTACAGTGTGAAATAACATTCAGTTAAGGTTATGCTAGGTGTATATTTAGATAATGGTTAGGGTAAAGGTTGGGTTAGGGTTAATGTCAGGGTTAGGGTAAAGGTCAGGTTAAAGGTCAGGTTTGGGCATAAATGCAGTAACTAAAATGAATGTAAGTCGATGTAGAGTCTTAATATAGATAGAATCTAAACTTGTGTGATGAGCTTGTGGAGGTAATGACCTCCTGCACCAGAAGCAGACGGTCTTCCACACATGCTTCCTATCATATCATCTAAACTATAAACTGAGTGAGGATGTGGGAGCAGAGCTTCCTCAGCTTCCCGTTGCCTTTAGGATTCAGTTCTATATTTAGGATTGTATTTGAGTCAATGAGTCGATGCAATCAGCTGGTTTTCCTTAGATAGAAAACTTTGTATCAATTTGACTGTATGATCTGGTTGAACTGTAAAGTGCCTTGAGATGACATGTGTTGTGAATTTGGCGCTATATAAATAAACTGAATTGAATTGAAAATTCTATCCATCATCAAACCACCATCAGAAGCTTGGCATCTCCATGATGTTTCTCACAGCTAAACCTGCTATAATGACCTCCGCTTACTTCTGTCTTTACGGTTAATACAGCCGACCTACGACCTCATTGTAATGCAAGCTAGACCTAACAAGGAGCAAACATTACAAACTAAAACCTCCTTCAATACAGTGCTGCTCAGTAAAAGTGAGGCAAGGTGATGATGTCATACTTTCTATTTCTGTGAGAGTAAAATTAATGAAATGATCAAAACATTTTAATATGTAAATTTCAGCAAAAATCACTTCTAGGGGCTTGTAGCTAATCTCATTCATCTTAACTCTAAGAATAATGATGAAGCTACTATGAGAAAAAGCAGAGAGAGCAGAACGTTAGAGATTGAACTAACAGATTCTGCAGAGTGGGAGAATAGAGATAGAATGAAGCAGAATGATGAAAAAGGGGTCCCTATGTCCTCCAGCCGTCTAAGCCTATAGCAGCAGAATTATAGAGATAGATCAGGATAACCTGAGGCACTCTAACTAGAAGCTTTATCAAAAAGGAAAGTTTTAAGCCTAGCCTTAAAAGTAGACAGGGTGTCTGCCTCACGGACTAAAACTGGTAGTTGGTTCCACAGGAGAGGAGCCTGATAACTAAAAGATCTGCCTCCCATTCTACTTTTAGAAGTTCTAGGAACCACTAGTAAACCTGCAGATTGAGAGTGAAGTGCTCTGTTAGGAACATAAGGAACAATCAGATCTCTGATATCAGATGGAGCTTGGCCATTTAAGGCTTTATATGTTAATTTTAATTCTAATAAAGCTAAATAGAGGACCTTAAGGTGTTAGTTCCTGGAACTCTCCATTAGACTCAGCTCTGGGGAATTGAGAAAGCTTCCTGGAGAGGTGGAGAAACGCCTTCAAACTTTGGAAACCAAGTCCAGTGGATTTTTTTGAACTTTTACGGAATGATTATGACCTGGATGACTGAGAACCTTCATCAGCAGGTTTCTATCATTACATTTGATTTTATTAGTTCCTGCTCCTGGTGGTTGGAACCTTTATTCCACTCTGGATTCTCATCTGTCTTTGTTCACTTTACAATAATAATAATAAAAAAAGGGTAGACCTGTTTGAATCCACAGCCAGAACTCTTCCGGTCTCCTTATTTTCATGGATTTCAAGGATCCAGTCCAGGTAGACAGCCATCTTGGAGGATGCAGCCCATGGATTGGAACACAGCCAGCTTCTCTGGGCTCAGGAGCTTCTGGGTTGGATCCAGCAGCCAGGCTCTGAGATGGTAGGTTAGGGTTAGAGGAGAGGTCTTCAACAGGGGGTCAGCGACCCCTAGGGGATCCACAGAGGTACTGCATGGGGGTCGTGAAAGTTTTGGTTGCATTTTTTCCACTAATTGAAATGTCTTTAAATCCACATGAACATGAATTGAACAGTACGGAAGAGGATTAGGGCCACTAAAAAAAAAAAAAAGTTTACTGATTTAAAAATTTTATTTCAATTTAGTATTGGAAAAAAAGCCAGAATTCTGACTTTTTTCTCAGAATTCTGACTTTAATCTCAGAATTCTGACTTTAAACTCAGAATTCTGACTTTAATCTCAGAATTCTGACTTTTTTCTCAGAATTCTGACTTTAATCTCAGAATTCTGACTTTAATCTCAGAATTCTGACTTTAATCTCAGAATTCTGACTTTTTGCTCAGGATTCTGACTTTAATCTCAGAATTCTGACTTTAATCTCAGAATTCTGAATTTTTTTCTCAGAATTCTGACTTTAATCTCAGAATTCTGACTTTAAACTCAGAATTCTGACTTTAATCTCAGAATTCTGACTTTTTTTCTCAGAATTCTGACTTTAATCTCAGAATTCTGACTTTTTTTCTCAGAATTCTGACTTTAATCTCAGAATTCTGACTTTTTTTCTCAGAATTCTGACTTTAATCTCAGAATTCTGACTTTAATCTCAGAATTCTGACTTTTTTTCTCAGAATTCTGACTTTAATCTCAGAATTCTGACTTTAATCTCAGAATTCTGACTTTTTTTCTCAGAATTCTGACTTTAATCTCAGAATTCTGACTTTTTTTCTCAGAATTCTGACTTTAATCTCAGAATTCTGACTTTTTTTCTCAGAATTCTGACTTTAATCTCAGAATTCTCAGAATTCTGACTTTTTTCTCAGATTTCTGACTTTTTTCTCAGAATTCTGACTTTAATCTCAGAATTCTGACTTTTTTTCTCAGAATTCTGACTTTAATCTCAGAATTCTGACTTTTTTTCTCAGAATTCTGACTTTAATCTCAGAATTCTGACTTTTTTCTCAGAATTCTGACTTTTTTCCCATACTATACTGAAATAAAATAAAAAAAATCAAACTTTTTTTTTTCAGTGGCCCTAATCCTCTTCCGTACAACAGACTGTAGTAAACAGATAAATGGAGGCAGAAGATGTCTTTCAGTCATCAATGCTCACATTCAGAGACCGTTTCATTCACAACACCTGTCCCATCAACCAGGAATCAGAAATACTTTAATAATCCCAGGGAGGGATTACTTTAGTTACATTACTCCATCTGTAATAGAGTGACTGTAGGACCAGCTTGATAGAACACTATATATATAATTAGGGTGTTCCCGCTCCATCTCCATCAGTTTGGGTCCTTAGCCTGGAAAACGTTGAAGACTCCTGGGTCAAAGGTTAAAGTAAGGGTGTTAGAGGGTTATGGTTTCCACCTTGAGCTCCAGAACATGTTGAGCAACAGCTGGTTGTAGTGCAGAGGTTCTAATAAACTCTTTACGATATCCTCAGCCTCCAGCAGCTGAAGGATAAACACATTTCTTGAGCCGACAAGTTTCCTACAACTTCAACCAAACTGGTATGTATCATAACTTTTACGAAGCAAATGTGGCTCAAGATGAGTAAAATCATCCTATTGAGAAAATGTTTGTAATTAGTTCTTAAAATAAGTTTAATTTCTTGTACAAAATCTGCTTGTTAAGATAACTTGTTCTCTTGGAACTCAGTGAAATACTTTGAAATACTTTGAGAATCCAAATTTCCCACTAATAGTGTTATTGGAATCAGGACCTTATTACCTTTGGAACATTAAAAATATATGGATATTTTGATGGTAAAAATTAAAATCTAAGTTATAACAAGAAACACCAACTTGCTCGAATATATTTAGAAAAATAACCAGAGGTGTCAAAAGTTCATACCTTTGTTACTTCAGTAGAAGTATAGATGCTGCAGTTTAAAAACACTCTGGTAAAAGTTGAAGGATCAACTTGACCTCTTTACTCAAGTAAAAGTGAAAAAGTATTTGCTCCAAAAACTAGTTAAAGTATAAAAGTATAAAGTAACCTTTAAAAACCATCCAGATGCCAGATACTCCTCAGCTTCACCACATCCTCCATCCCTCCCCCCATGTTACCCAGACGGAGCGGGGAGAAGCTCCTCATTCCCTCTCACCTGGACCACAGCGTGGGACGCTGGAAGGCTGCGTGGGGTCAGTCCACAGGTGGACAGACGGGTTCTTTCATCCAGCGATTATCTTCCAGGACAGCAGCACCGATCTCGGTTCTGCTGGGATACGGAGGCTGGGTTCCTCCAAACTTGGTGGTTATTAGAAGTATTATGGTCAACCTGTGGTCCAGGATGGACGGACAGGCGGTTGGATGGACAATGTCCTCCTTTGGTTTAGTGCAGAGCTCACGGATTAGCGGGCCGCGGTCCAGATCCAGACCCTACTGCTGGCTAATCCGGACCCAACCTGATTTATAACATCCAGAGCCGGTTCTAGTTGGTTCCCAGGGTGGTTCCCAGGATGCAAATGTATTGTTGTGAAATATTCTTAAACCCTCCTGATACGGTTTAACTGACCGCACCGTATCTATACCGCAGCACATGGCAGAGTTCACCATGATGGTGAGCCGTTTAAACACGACACCAACAGCAAAGCAGACACTTTTAATTACTATGTTAATGTTTACGTACAATGTGTTAGCGACGATGGAAACCAAAAAGAGGAACTGAAGCGGATTCCAGAAAAGAAAAAGCAAAGAAGAGATGCTGGAGGAACGGAAAAAACTTCCCAAAATAAAGACGTTCTTTCAAAGAACCGCAGAGGGAGGGGAGGACGCAGCGAGTAAAGATGGCGACCAGGAGAGGAATGGAGAGAGCGTGGGGGGGGGGGGGCTGTGAAGCTGAAGGAAGCCACATTAGACTGATTATACAGCAGAATATAAGTATGTCCATGTCTAGTGAAGGATGAAATCATGAAGTATGTATGGGATACATTTTTCCGAAAAATGTGTCGGAATGGGGTGCTGTACTTTACGGGACTATTGTTGTGTTGTTATAACATTGGTTCCCAGGCTGGTTCCATGAATGGTTCCCAGGCTGGTTCCCAGGATGGTTCCATGAATGGTTCCCAGGATGGTTCCATGAATGGTTCCCAGGATGGTTCCCAGGATGGTTCCATGAATGTTTCCCAGGCTGGTTCCATGAATGGTTCCCAGAATGGTTCCCAGGATGGTTCCATGAATGGTTCCATGAATGGTTCCCAGGATGGTTCCATGAATGGTTCCCAGGCTGGTTCTATGAATGGTTCCCAGGATGGTTCCATGAATGGTTCCCAGGATGGTTCCATGAATGGTTCCAAGGATGGTTCCATGAATGGTTCCCAGGATGGTTCCCAGGATGGTTCCATGAATGGTTCCCAGGATGGTTCCATGAATGGTTCCCAGGCTGGTTCCATGAATGGTTCCCAGAATGGTTCCCAGGATGGTTCCATGAATAGTTCCCAGGCTGGTTCCCAGGATGGTTCCATGAATGGTTCCCAGGATGGTTCCATGAATGGTTCCCAGGATGGTTCCATGAATGGTTCCCAGGCTGGTTCTATGAATGGTTCCCAGGATGGTTCCATGAATGGTTCCCAGGATGGTTCCATGAATGGTTCCAAGGATGGTTCCATGAATGGTTCCCAGGATGGTTCCCAGGATGGTTCCATGAATGGTTCCCAGGATGGTTCCCAGGCTGGTTCCATGAATGGTTCCCAGAATGGTTCCCAGGATGGTTCCATGAATAGTTCCCAGGCTGGTTCCCAGGATGGTTCCATGAATGGTTCCCAGGATGGTTCCATGAATGGTTCCATGAATGGTTCCCAGGATGGTTCCATGAATGGTTCCCAGGATGGTTCCATGAATGGTTCCCAGGCTGGTTCTATGAATGGTTCCCAGGATGGTTCCATGAATGGTTCCCAGGATGGTTCCATGAATGGTTCCAAGGATGGTTCCATGAATGGTTCCCAGGATGGTTCCCAGGATGGTTCCATGAATGGTTCCCAGGATGGTTCCCAGGATGGTTCCATGAATGGTTCCCAGGCTGGTTCCATGAATGGTTCCCAGAATGGTTCCCAGGATGGTTCCATGAATAGTTCCCAGGCTGGTTCCCAGGATGGTTCCATGAATGGTTCCCAGGATGGTTCCATGAATGGTTCCATGAATGGTTCCCAGGATGGTTCCATGAATGGTTCCCAGGCTGGTTCCATGAATGGTTCCCAGGATGGTTCCATGAATGGTTCCCAGGCTGGTTCCATGAATGGTTCCCAGGCTGGTTCCCAGAATGGTTCCATGAATGGTTCCCAGGCTGGTTCCATGAATGGTTCCCAGGCTGGTTCCCAGGATGGTTCCATGAATGGTTCCCAGGATGGTTCCATGAATGGTTCCCAGGATGGTTCCATGCATGGTTCCCAGGATGGTTCCAAGGATGGTTCCATGAATGGTTCCCAGGATGGTTCCATGAATTGTTCCCAGGATGGTTCCATGCATGGTTCCCAGGATGGTTCCAAGGATGGTTCCATGAATGGTTCCCAGGATGGTTCCCAGGATGGTTCCATGAATGGTTCCAAGGATAGTTCCATGAATGGTTCCCAGGGTGGTTCCATGAATGGTTCCCAGGCTGGTTCCATGAATGGTTCCCAGGCTGGTTCCCAGGATGGTTCCATGAATGGTTCCCAGGATGGTTCCCAGGCTGCTTCCATGAATGGTTCCCAGGATGGTTCCATGAATGGTTCCATGAATGGTTCCCAGGCTGGTTCCATGAATAGTTCCCAGGCTGGTTCCCAGGATGGTTCCATGAATAGTTCCCAGGCTGGTTCCCAGGATGGTTCCATGAATGGTTCCCAGGATGGTTCCATGAATGGTTCCCAGGATGGTTCCATGAATGGTTCCCAGGCTGGTTCCATGAATGGTTCCCAGGATGGTTCCATGAATGGTTCCCAGGATGGTTCCATGAATGGTTCCCAGGCTGGTTCCCAGGATGGTTCCATGAATGGTTCCCAGGATGGTTCCATGAATGGTTCCCAGGATGGTTCCCAGGATGGTTCCATGAATGTTTCCCAGGCTGGTTCCATGAATGGTTCCCAGAATGGTTCCCAGGATGGTTCCATGAATGGTTCCATGAATGGTTCCCAGGATGGTTCCATGAATGGTTCCCAGGCTGGTTCTATGAATGGTTCCCAGGATGGTTCCATGAATGGTTCCCAGGATTGTTCCATGAATGGTTCCAAGGATGGTTCCATGAATGGTTCCCAGGATGGTTCCCAGGATGGTTCCATGAATGGTTCCCAGGATGGTTCCATGAATGGTTCCCAGGATGGTTCCCAGGATGGTTCCATGAATGTTTCCCAGGCTGGTTCCATGAATGGTTCCCAGAATGGTTCCCAGGATGGTTCCATGAATGGTTCCATGAATGGTTCCCAGGATGGTTCCATGAATGGTTCCCAGGCTGGTTCTATGAATGGTTCCCAGGATGGTTCCATGAATGGTTCCCAGGATGGTTCCATGAATGGTTCCAAGGATGGTTCCATGAATGGTTCCCAGGATGGTTCCCAGGATGGTTCCATGAATGGTTCCCAGGATGGTTCCATGAATGGTTCCCAGGCTGGTTCCATGAATGGTTCCCAGAATGGTTCCCAGGATGGTTCCATGAATAGTTCCCAGGCTGGTTCCCAGGATGGTTCCATGAATGGTTCCCAGGATGGTTCCATGAATGGTTCCCAGGATGGTTCCATGAATGGTTCCCAGGCTGGTTCTATGAATGGTTCCCAGGATGGTTCCATGAATGGTTCCCAGGATGGTTCCATGAATGGTTCCAAGGATGGTTCCATGAATGGTTCCCAGGATGGTTCCCAGGATGGTTCCATGAATGGTTCCCAGGATGGTTCCATGAATGGTTCCCAGGCTGGTTCCATGAATGGTTCCCAGAATGGTTCCCAGGATGGTTCCATGAATAGTTCCCAGGCTGGTTCCCAGGATGGTTCCATGAATGGTTCCCAGGATGGTTCCATGAATGGTTCCATGAATGGTTCCCAGGATGGTTCCATGAATGGTTCCCAGGATGGTTCCATGAATGGTTCCCAGGCTGGTTCTATGAATGGTTCCCAGGATGGTTCCATGAATGGTTCCCAGGATGGTTCCATGAATGGTTCCAAGGATGGTTCCATGAATGGTTCCCAGGATGGTTCCCAGGATGGTTCCATGAATGGTTCCCAGGATGGTTCCCAGGATGGTTCCATGAATGGTTCCCAGGCTGGTTCCATGAATGGTTCCCAGAATGGTTCCCAGGATGGTTCCATGAATAGTTCCCAGGCTGGTTCCCAGGATGGTTCCATGAATGGTTCCCAGGATGGTTCCATGAATGGTTCCATGAATGGTTCCCAGGATGGTTCCATGAATGGTTCCCAGGCTGGTTCCATGAATGGTTCCCAGGATGGTTCCATGAATGGTTCCCAGGCTGGTTCCATGAATGGTTCCCAGGCTGGTTCCCAGAATGGTTCCATGAATGGTTCCCAGGCTGGTTCCATGAATGGTTCCCAGGCTGGTTCCCAGGATGGTTCCATGAATGGTTCCCAGGATGGTTCCATGAATGGTTCCCAGGATGGTTCCATGCATGGTTCCCAGGATGGTTCCAAGGATGGTTCCATGAATGGTTCCCAGGATGGTTCCATGAATTGTTCCCAGGATGGTTCCATGCATGGTTCCCAGGATGGTTCCAAGGATGGTTCCATGAATGGTTCCCAGGATGGTTCCCAGGATGGTTCCATGAATGGTTCCAAGGATAGTTCCATGAATGGTTCCCAGGGTGGTTCCATGAATGGTTCCCAGGCTGGTTCCATGAATGGTTCCCAGGCTGGTTCCCAGGATGGTTCCATGAATGGTTCCCAGGATGGTTCCCAGGCTGCTTCCATGAATGGTTCCCAGGATGGTTCCATGAATGGTTCCATGAATGGTTCCCAGGCTGGTTCCATGAATAGTTCCCAGGCTGGTTCCCAGGATGGTTCCATGAATAGTTCCCAGGCTGGTTCCCAGGATGGTTCCATGAATGGTTCCCAGGATGGTTCCATGAATGGTTCCCAGGATGGTTCCATGAATGGTTCCCAGGCTGGTTCCATGAATGGTTCCCAGGATGGTTCCATGAATGGTTCCCAGGATGGTTCCATGAATGGTTCCCAGGCTGGTTCCCAGGATGGTTCCATGAATGGTTCCCAGGATGGTTCCATGAATGGTTCCCAGGATGGTTCCATGAATGGTTCCCAGGCTGGTTCCATGAATGGTTCCCAGGATAGTTCCATGAATGGTTCCCAGGCTGGTTCCCAGGATGGTTCCATGAATGGTTCCCAGGATGGTTACATGAATGGTTCCCAGGATAGTTCCATGAATGGTTCCATGAATGTTTCCCAGGCTGGTTCCCAGGATGGTTCCATGAATGGTTCCCAGGATGGTTCCCAGGATGGTTCCATGAATGGTTCCCAGGATGGTTCCATGAATGGTTCCATGAATGGTTCCCAGGCTGGTTCCCAGGATGGTTCCATGAATGGTTCCCAGGATGGTTCCATGAATGGTTCCCAGGATGGTTCCCAGGATGGTTCCATGAATGGTTCCCAGTGAATGGTTCCCAGGATGGTTCCCAGGATGGTTCCATGAATGGTTCCCAGGCTGGTTCCATGAATGGTTCCCAGAATGGTTCCCAGGATGGTTCCATGAATAGTTCCCAGGCTGGTTCCCAGGATGGTTCCATGAATGGTTCCCAGGATGGTTCCATGAATGGTTCCATGAATGGTTCCAGGGATGGTTCCATGAATGGTTCCCAGGCTGGTTCCATGAATGGTTCCCAGGATGGTTCCATGAATGGTTCCCAGGATGGTTCCATGAATGATTCCAAGGATGGTTCCATGAATGGTTCCCAGGATGGTTCCATGAATGGTTCCCAGGCTGGTTCCATGAATGGTTCCCAGGCTGGTTCCCAGGATGGTTCCATGAATGGTTCCCAGGCTGGTTCCATGAATGGTTCCCAGGCTGGTTCCCAGGATGGTTCCATGAATGGTTCCCAGGCTGGTTCCCAGGATGGTTCCATGAATGGTTCCCAGGCTGGTTCCATGAATGGTTCCCAGGATGGTTCCATGAATGGTTCCCAGACTGGTTCCATGAATGGGACCCAGACTGGTTCCCAGGATGGTTCCATGAATGGTTCCCAGGATGGTTCCATGAATGGTTCCCAGGCTGGTTCCATGAATGGTTCCCAGGATGGTTCCATGAATGGTTCCCAGGATGGTTCCATGAATGGTTCCCAGGCTGGTTCCCAGGATGGTTCAATGAATGGTTCCCAGGATGGTTCCATGAATGGTTCCCAGGCTGGTTCCATGAATGGTTCCCAGGCTGGTTCCCAGGATGGTTCCATGAATGGTTCCCAGGATGGTTCCAAGGATGGTTCCATGAATGGTTCCCAGGATGGTTCCATGAATGGTTCCAAGGATGGTTCCATGAATGGTTCCCAGGATGGTTCCATGAATGGTTCCCAGGATGGTTCCATGAATGGTTCCCAGGCTGGTTCCCAGGATGGTTCCATGAATGGTTCCCAGGATGGTTCCATGAATGGTTCCCAGGCTGGTTCCATGAATGGTTCCCAGGATGGTTCCATGAATGGTTCCCAGGATGGTTCCATGAATGGTTCCCAGGCTGGTTCCATGAATGGTTCCCAGGATGGTTCCCAGGCTTGTTCCCAGGATGGTTCCATGAATGGTTCCCAGGCTGGTTCCATGAATGGTTCCCAGGATGGTTCCCAGGCTGGTTCCCAGGATGGTTCCATGAATGGTTCCCAGGCTGGTTCCTGGGAACCATCTTGAGACCAACGGTTTGCCTCCAAGCTGTGAATACCTCATAAGGAACCAGGGTGAAAACTGGGACTCGTTGGGCAGATGTTCTGGAACCAAAGCAGCAGAACTCATAAAGGTTCTGCATGTTTTCCTACAGAAGGAATGAACTCCGGTCCAGTTGAGTCGTTCTCTCAGATCTGAAGCCGGTTCTGGTGGAACGTTGGTTCTGATGGGTCCAAAGCCTTCTGAGCACACAGGAATAAGGCAGGAGCGCTCTGAGTTGATCTTCCTCCCAAACATTGCGTCATCATCATCATCATGGTAAATGGTAAATGGTAAATGGCATGTACTTATATAGCGCCTTTATTCAAGTTAGGAGACTTGACCATCATCATCATCATCATCATCATCATCATCATCACTTATTCCTACAGACCAAGTGGGTTGTTTGTTTTTCCCTTCAGCAGAACCAGAACCGGCTTTGATCTGTTTGTTTGTTTCCAGGTCAAACACAATGGACTGATCCAGGAGATGGAGCATCCGACGGCGGGACGCATCGCCGTGCCCGGTGAGCGCCAACACTCTGGTTCTGGAAGTTTGGACCATCAGAACCACGGTTCTGTTTATTGCTGCTGCTGTCTCCTTCAACCAGTACCAGTCTAACTCCCAGCTGATGCGTCCCAGTTCTGATCCGGATTCTCCTCTCTCTCTCTGTCTGGGACTCTAAATTATGTGGTGACATTTTTCCCTGAAGTGTTGTGAAGCGGGTCGGCTCTCAGAACCAGACCCTCCTCTGGGAACGCTGTGTTTCCCCGTGTCCACATATTTCTCCTCAGAACCGCAGCGTGCAGCTGAGGCGGGTCCGCAGGGACGCCGCTTTGATGGATCTTAGCTGGTTTCCACTCAGAGGAAGCCGTTTGTCCTCTGCTCGGAATTTACGGTCCAATCCGTCTTCGCAGCCGACCCGTGTGGGTTCTCCTGGTTCCTGTCACTTTCACGCCTCATGTCTCAATCTATTGATGGTTCCTGATGTTTTAGCAGACTGAGGCGTGCGGCGGTTCTGCTCCGCTGGGGGGGGGGCTCAGCTCCACATGTTTGGCTCCAGCTGGGAGAAAACTGCCGTCAGTGGAGAAAATCTCTGCTGACAGAGTTTGGAAAACAAAGCTTACATAATCCAGGAAAATCCAGGACCCGGTCCAAACATGTCAGAGAACTTTCCTTTGATCCGTTTGGTTTGGGGTTTTCATTCAGGGAGGCAAATAAACAAGGAGGAGGAGAAACGGGACAGCTTTCCTCTAAAGAGTTCCAGTGAACGGCCTCTTCAAAGATCTATAGAAAAAGAACCTTCAGTCATTGTTGGAGCAGCTGAAGAACCTGGTTCTGCTTCTGGTTCTGGTTCTCCTCCTTTTCTCTGGGAATCTGCATCTTTCAGCCTCTAAAGGTGTTCAGATAATCTTCAGTCAGCATTCAGATGGTTCTTTGGATCCTCCACTGACCCACCTGTTCTCCACCTGTTCTCCATCTGTTCTCCATCAGTTCTCCATCTGTTCTCCATCTGTTCTCCATCTGTTCTCCACCTGTTCTCCATCTGTTCTCCATCTGTTCTTCATTAGTTCTCCATCTGTTCTCCATCTGTTCTCCATCTGTTCTCCATCTGTTCTTCATTAGTTCTCCATCTGTTCTCCATCAGTTCTCCATCTGTTCTCCATCTGTTCTCCATCTGTTCTCCACCTGTTCTCCATCTGTTCTCCATCAGTTCTCCATCTGTTCTCCATCTGTTCTCCATCTGTTCTCCACCTGTTCTCCATCTGTTCTCCATCTGTTCTTCATTAGTTCTCCATCTGTTCTCCATCAGTTCTCCATCTGTTCTCCATCTGTTCTCCATCTGTTCTCCACCTGTTCTCCATCTGTTCTCCATCTGTTCTCCATCAGTTCTCCATCTGTTCTCCATCTGTTCTCCATCAGTTCTCCATCTGTTCTCCATCTGTTCTCCATCTGTTCTCCATCTGTTCTCCACCTGTTCTCCATCTGTTCTTCATTAGTTCTCCATCTGTTCTCCATCAGTTCTCCATCTGTTCTCCATCTGTTCTCCATCTGTTCTCCACCTGTTCTCCATCTGTTCTCCATCAGTTCTCCATCTGTTCTCCATCTGTTCTCCACCTGTTCTCCACCTGTTCTCCATCTGTTCTTCATTAGTTCTCCATCTGTTCTCCATCTGTTCTCCATCTGTTCTCCACCTGTTCTCCATCTGTTCTCCATCTGTTCTCCACCTGTTCTCCATCTGTTCTTCATCTGTTCTTCATTAGTTCTCCATCTGTTCTCCATCAGTTCTCCACCTGTTCTCAATCAGTTCTCCACCTGTTCTCCATCAGTTCTCCACCTGTTCTCCATCTGTTCTCCATCAGTTCTCCATCTATTCTCCATCAGTTCTCCACCTGTTCTCCATCTGTTCTCCATCTGTTCTCCACCTGTTCTCCATCTGTTCTCCACCTGTTCTCCATCTGTTCTCCATCTGTTCTCCACCTGTTCTCCATCTGTTCTTCATTAGTTCTCCATCTGTTCTCCATCAGTTCTCCACCTGTTCTCCATCAGTTCTCCATCAGTTCTCCACCTGTTCTCCATCAGTTCTCCACCTGTTCTCCATCAGTTCTCCATCTGTTCTCCATCTGTTCTTCATCAGTTCTCCACCTGTTCTCCATCAGTTCTCCACCTGTTCTCCATCTGTTCTCCATCTATTCTCCATCAGTTCTCCATCAGTTCTCCACCTGTTCTCCATCAGTTCTCCACCTGTTCTCCATCTGTTCTCCATCTGTTCTCCACCTGTTCTCCATCTGTTCTCCATCTGTTCTTCATTAGTTCTCCATCTGTTCTCCATCAGTTCTCCACCTGTTCTCCATCAGTTCTCCATCAGTTCTCCACCTGTTCTCCATCAGTTCTCCACCTGTTCTCCATCAGTTCTCCATCTGTTCTCCATCTGTTCTTCATCAGTTCTCCACCTGTTCTCCATCAGTTCTCCACCTGTTCTCCATCTGTTCTCCATCTGTTCTCCATCAGTTCTCCACCTGTTCTCCATCTGTTCTCCATCTGTTCTTCATTAGTTCTCCATCTGTTCTTCATCAGTTCTCCACCTGTTCTCCATCAGTTCTCCATCAGTTCTACACCTGTTCTCCATCAGTTCTCCACCTGTTCTCCGTCAGTTCTCCATCTGTTCTCCATCTGTTCTCCATCAGTTCTCCACCTGTTCTCCATCAGTTCTCCATCAGTTCTCCACCTGTTTTCCATCAGTTCTCCACCTGTTCTCCATCAGTTCTCCATCTGTTCTTCATCAGTTCTCCACCTGTTCTCCATCAGTTCTCCCCCTGTTCTCCATCTGTTCTCCATCTGTTCTCCATCAGTTCTCCATCAGTTCTCCATCTATTCTCCATCAGTTCTCCACCTGTTCTCCATCTGTTCTCCATCTATTTTCCATCAGTTCTCCATCTGTTCTCCATCAGTTCTCCACCTGTTCTCCACCTGTTCTCCATCTGTTCTCCATCTATTCTCCACCTGTTCTCCATCAGTTCTCCACCTGTTCTCCATCAGTTCTCCATCTGTTCTCCATCTGTTCTTCATCAGTTCTCCACCTGTTCTCCATCTGTTCTCCATCTATTCTCCATCAGTTCTCCACCTGTTCTCCATCTGTTCTCCATCTGTTCTCCATCAGTTCTCCATCTGTTCTCCATCTATTCTCCATCAGTTCTCCATCTGTTCTCCATCAGTTCTCCATCAGTTCTCCATCTGTTCTCCATCTGTTCTCCACCTGTTCTCCATCTGTTCTCCATCTATTCTCCACCTGTTCTCCATCAGTTCTCCACCTGTTCTCCATCTGTTCTCCATCTGTTCTCCATCAGTTCTCCACCTGTTCTCCATCTGTTCTCCATCTGTTCTCCACCTGTTCTCCATCTGTTCTCCATCTATTCTCCATCAGTTCTCCACCTGTTCTCCATCTGTTCTCCATCTGTTCTCCATCTATTCTCCATCTGTTCTCCATCTGTTCTCCATCTGTTCTCCATCAGTTCTCCATCAGTTCTCCATCTGTTCTCCACCTGTTCTCCATCTGTTCTCCATCAGTTCTCCACCTGTTCTCCATCTGTTCTCCATCTGTTCTCCACCTTTTCTCCATCAGTTCTCCATCAGTTCTCCATCAGTTCTCCATCTGTTCTTCAGTAGTTCTCCATCTGTTCTCCATCTGTTCTCCACCTGTTATCCATGTGTTCGCCACCTGTTCTCCACCTGTTCTCCATCTGTTCTCCACCTGTTCTCCATCAGTTCTCCACCTGTTCTCCGTCTGTTCTCCATCTGTTCTCCACCTGTTCTCCATCTGTTCTCTGTCTGTTCTCCATCTGTTCTTCATTAGTTCTCCACCTGTTCTCCATCAGTTCTCCACCTGTTCTCCATCAGTTCTCCATCTGTTCTCCATCTGTTCTCCATCTGTTCTCCACCTGTTCTCCATCTGTTCTCTGTCTGTTCTCCACCTATTCTTCATTAGTTCTCCACCTGTTCTCCACCTGTTCTCCATCTGTTCTTCATTAGTTCTCCACCTGTTCTCCATCTGTTGTCCATCTGTTCTTCATTAGTTCTCCATCTGTTCTCCATCTGTTCTCCACCTGTTCTCCACCTGTTCTCATCTGTTCTTCATTAGTTCTCCACCTGTTCTCCATCTGTTCTTCATTAGTTCTCCATCTGTTCTCCATCTGTTCTTCATTAGTTCTCCACCTGTTCTTCATTAGTTCTCCACCTGTTCTCCATCTATTCTCCATCTGTTCTCCATCTGTTCTCCACCCGTTTTCCATCTGTTCTCCACCAGTTCTCCATCAGTTCTTGATCTGTTCTTCATTAGTTCTCCACCTGTTCTTCATTAGTTCTCCACCTGTTCTCCATCTGTTCTCCATCTGTTCTTCATTAGTTCTCCACCTGTTCTCCATCTGTTCTCCATCTGTTCTTCATTAGTTCTCCACCTGTTCTCCAACTGTTCTCCACCTGTTCTCCATCTGTTATTCATTAGTTCTCCACCTGTTCTCCACCTGTTCTCCATCTGTTCTTCATTAGTTCTCCATCTATTCTCCATCTGTTCTCCATCTATTCTCCATCGGTTCTCCACCCGTTCTCCATCTGTTCTTCACCAGTTCTCCATCAGTTCTTGATCTGTTCTTCATTAGTTCTCCACCTGTTCTCCATCTGTTCTCCATCTGTTCTTCATTAGTTCTCCACCTGTTCTCCACCTGTTCTCCATCTGTTCTTCATTAGTTCTCCACCTGTTCTCCATCTGTTTTCCACCTGTTCTTCATTAGTTCTCCACCTGTTCTCTACCTGTTCTCCCCCTTTCTCCATCTGTTCTCCATCTGTTCTCCACCTGTTCTTCATTAGTTCTCCACCTGTTCTTCATTAGTTCTCCATCTGTTCTCCACCTGTTCTTCATTAGTTCTCCACCTGTTCTCCACCTGTTCTCCATCTGTTCTCCACCTGTTCTTCATTAGTTCTCCATCTGTTTTCCACCTGTTCTTCATTAGTTCTCCACCTGTTCTCCATCTGTTCTTCATTAGTTCTCCACCTGTTCTCCATCTGTTCTTCATTAGTTCTCCACCTGTTCTCCATCTGTTCTTCATTAGTTCTCCACCTGTTCTCCATCTGTTCTCCATCTGTTTTCCACCTGTTCTTCATTAGTTCTCCACCTGTTCTCCCCCTTTCTCCATCTGTTCTCCATCTGTTCTCCACCTGTTCTTCATTAGTTCTCCACCTGTTCTCCATTAGTTCTCCATCTGTTCTCCATCTGTTCTTCATTAGTTCTCCACCTGTTCTCCACCTGTTCTCCATCTGTTCTCCACCTGTTCTTCATTAGTTCTCCATCGGTTTTCCACCTGTTCTTCATTAGTTCTCCACCTGTTCTCCACCTGTTCTTCATTAGTTCTCCACCTGTTCTCCATCTGTTCTCCACCTGTTCTTCATTAGTTCTCCACCTGTTCTCCACCTGTTCTTCATTAGTTCTCCACCTGTTCTCCATCTGTTCTCCACCTGTTCTTCATTAGTTCTCCACATGTTCTCCACCTGTTCTCCATCTGTTCTCCACCAGTTCTGCACCTGTTCTCCATCTGTTCTCCACCTGTTCTTCATTAGTTCTCCACCTGTTCTCCACCTGTTCTATCTATAATTATTACTGACATCTCCTGACCTTAACATGCTGAATGCTTTGAGAGGCTCAAGCTGACCCACATTCTGATGTATTCAGCTATTTTTTACTTGTCCACTGGGGGGCGCTGCCTGGCTGCTTGGCTGTGGGTCCTAGAAAGAATCTTCATTATCAGAAGATTAATCAGTACAAACGAAGATTAAGAGGAATTGCCTCCATCTGTATGAACAAAGCAGAACTCTGTGACCTCCTGCAAACATGAACGTTCTCCAGAAACTCCCGTTGCAGACGTGGAACCATGGTTCCATCAACAGTCTGTTACTCTGCTAATTTTTAGAACCGGTTTCATTCCCACTCTTTGACTCCAGAATGGGGTCGGTTCCAGCAGGGCGGCCCGGGTGGCTCCATCATTTTCCTCCCTGCTGGGATTCACACCGAGCCGCTCAGAGACAACAGCCTCAGTGTGTGTGTGTGTTCGCTGCCTCTTTGTTCTTCCACTTCCTGTTCTGTCCGTCTGTTTACCAAACATGACCAGTCGTTGGTGTGTGTGTCCATTCCTTGGAGGTTAATTGAGCAGAAAAAAACATGCAGATCAGGACATCTGTTGGCAGACGGGTTCCTTTGTTTTGGATTGTGTCGCTTCAGAGGCAGAAAGTAGAGAAGAACAGCGACACCTGTTGATAAAGGCGGGACGATGGACTAGAGATCAGTCTGAGGAGGATGGAGATGGACCATCTGAGACCATCGGAGAGTTCTCCACAGATGGATCATCAAACCATCAGGATGAATGAGAATCACTGGTCTGAGAACAGCACAGGAAAAACTTACCTTTAAAGATCAGCCATGAAAGGTGATTACTGTCCGAACCATCGGGAAGATCCGGAACCAACCGGTCCAAATGATCCAAACTAAAGATCAGCTTTTAAAACTGAAATATTTTAATGGAGGACAAAAAGACCAGCTTCTAACCTATTAAGATCTACCTGATCAAAACATCCAGGGAAATAGTCTTACAGTCTATTGGTCCAGTTCTAGTTTATCTATCGATCCAGTTCTAGTCCAGTTCTAGTCCATCTATTGGTCCAGTTCTAGTCCATCTATTGGTCCAGTTCTAGTCCAGTTTCTAGTGTTTTAATAATAGGAGGTTCTGATGAACCACAGTCTCCTACCAGGGAATAAAGTCTCAGAGTATTTGGGTTCAGGATGGGAGGGGTCAGGTGTGATCTTGCTCACCTCTTGGTCCTGGAGGTGTACATTTCCTAAAGAGAAGGCAGACCTCAGCCATTCATCTTCCCTGCAGAGCGAATGATGAGTCTTTGCTTCCTGCTGGTGGGAGGAGCTACCAGATGGTGATGGAGGAACCTAGGATGGACTCAATGATGGAGGAAGAGGGTTACAATCATTGTCTTTGGTTGGCTGAACTCTCAGATCCTGTGCTGTGCATCACTAGAGATCCACACCTGAAGATATACCTGTTCAGAAATACTGTCTGTAAGACTGATTGGCAGTCAGGGTGGCGGCCTGGTTCCAGGAGAATTTGAACAACTGTTAGCTGAAACGTGCTAGCTAGAACCCTGATCTGCAGGTGTTCTATTCGGACTTCCTGAGTTTTTACAAGGACCTAAAGGTCCGAAGTTCTGGCTGAGGATAGATCTGTTTGCTGGCTTTTCAAATGTCATTAGACCATCATTAGATTTCTCATATATTGATTTATCCTATTTACTCACTAAAAAGGTTTTCACTCAGTCTGTTTCACCTGCAAGGCCAAACAATTTACCTCAGTGAGGGTGTTTGTAGACCAGACATACCTTCTTCTCATATTCAAGGTTTATTCATAACATGTTACAGTTTAACCAAAGTGTCTGTAATTAGTTTTGACTCTGACTATTTTCCATTATTGTCAGTAAAAAGGAACGAACGCTGCCCAGATCAGAACAGGGTTGATTACCATGCAATAATGACCATATTAGATGGAAGGATATATTAACCTAACAGCGAATGACCTTAATGAAATCAAGTTGTTTTTCCTCCAAATGTTCAACTGTAGGAAAGTTCTTTATGCAGGAGGTGGGTTAGTTCCCCTGGGGGGAGTGTTTGTTGGGATTTTTGTAAGGTATAAATGTTTGAAGTGTGGTCTACGCTGTGTTATGTCACGCCACAACGCCAGAGGGCCAATCAGGAACTAGCTGTAGGTCTAGATACGGCCTATGAGGAAGTGGGGGCAAGTTTATCCGACAATGGAGGGACATGAGGGATCCAGGTGGAAAACGGGTCCCAGCGTTCTCGCGCACCTCGCTATGCTAGCTGGTCCATCTTCACGAGTCGTTTTCCACAATGGCGGTCAGACAAACAAAACAAGGATGTAGATTTGACCAATCAGAGGCCTCCTGTCTGCGGCCTACAATTTTGGAGAGGTGCAGCAGAGTGTCTGCGGAAGGGGCGGGGCATATCTGCATTGACTGCGACACAAACGCAGACGACCTGGTTTCTGAGTATAAACCAGGCTGAACTTTGTCTTTAAAAAATGACTTTCTTTGAGATTTTAGCCAAATAAATAGTTATTCTACATGTAAAAAACGAACGATTGATGTTGACATGAAGTTAAAAGTATTGTAGCTTAATATGGCTATTTGAGCGAGCTAAAAGAGGCTAACCTGTTAGCTACTGAGCACAGCTAGCCACAGCGCTACCCTGCATGGTCTAACAGTTACTGGCCAGAAACAGATTTTTTTTTTCAGTTTTGTTGTCGATCAGGTAAAACTTCATCGGTCATTAGAGACGCTAACGCTACAGATGCTCCTGACAATCCGCACATCGATGCTGCGTGATGTTGTTATCGTTGTCTGGACAACCACAATGTTTTACATCATGTGGCAACGTTCAGCCAATCATGTAGCGTAACGTCACTGACAGGAAGCAGATCTGGTAGCTACAGGAAGTAAAGGTGGAGATGTTCCTCCCTCAGGTGAAGAGAAGCTGCTATCAGCTGCTTCATCAACATTCCTCCTCCTTTATTTCTCCATCCCACCTCCTCTTCCTCCTTCCCTCCTCTCCACTCTGAGCTGCTTGGAAACAGAAAAAGGAGGAGAAGTGATGGAAGAATGAAAGGATTATGTAAACTCATTCCTTTATTAATTATTCACCCCGACACCCTTTGTGCACGCACGCACACACACTCGGCCTCTGATGTGCACGGCGAGGCTCATTGAAGAGGATAATAAGTTAATTGTGTGATGAAAACAGATAGTGAGCCAGGATCATGCACGTGGAGCTTCACGCTCACACACACACCCTGAGAGCCGCTCTCATTAGTGCTGATCTTTTAAAGCAGCTGATTATCTGAGTTTCCAGAAATAAACTCATCTCTGCTTCCCTCTGACTTCATCCTGATTTTCTTTCTTTAAAGTCATATTTAAATGTCAAATAATTCTGACTTAAACATGTTTACAAATGTTCTCTTTATCAGACAATATTGTCCCGAAATTATAAAAAGTTCTATTTTTAAAATAATTATCTTCTGCAGGCCAGTTAGTTCTACGTCAGCCTGAACACCTAAATTCAGCCAATCATATATCAACGGTCATCTGTCAATCAAATGTTTTCGGTCATAGCATCTTGATTCAGATGTCGCAGCTAATATACGCAACGGTTGAAACCAGAATCCTTTCCTTTCCCATTGAGTTGCGTCCCAGTGTCCACGGGGATGGACGTCTGTGTCTTCGGCAGGCGTAGAGCTAACAGAACTGGCAGCGTTGCGAGGCAAGGGCTCAAACATGTACGGCTGGAAGCCTTCTACACCAAACCAAGCTTCTGCCGCCCTGGCGTCCTCTTCCACAACATCTTCGTCCCCGCTTTCCTCCTCTAAATAAAAAATGGATGACGGAGGAGACTCATCCACGACCTCCGACACTAAACTCTCCTCCTCTTGCATGTTTCCTCTGTCCATAGCGTTCCTTGACAGCGTCGTTTCTAAGTCACCAATTTAGTGCTACTTGGTCCCAATGGAATTTCCCATTGGGACCAAGTAGCACTAAGTTGCTAACTGGTTAGCAAGATGCTTCCCACAAACCGGCCACAACCAAACTTGCTTGCGAACCTTCCGCCACAACAATCCCGCCCCCTTGATAATCGACCAATCACATTCACTTTATTCACTCGTGTAAAGTCGGGCACCACTTGGGAGAATTCGGAAATGCAACGGTTGGAACGGCCGCTTCCCTACGACTTTAAACTGAGAATCAGGAGGAAGATCAAGGACTGAACTGAAGAACAAACAGCTTTTAATTCTGTGTCTTTACTTAAAATCTTTTCCTCGTTATCCGATCAGATCGAATTTTATTTGTCAAGAAGTTAAAAACAACCACAGCCGACCAAAGTGATGCATAGTAAAAATAAAACAAAACATAAAACAGCTAAAACATGGGTAAAAATAACATTAACACAATCAAATCAATAAAAAGTGTTTAAAGTGTTAAAACAGCAAAAACTCATACAGTGCATGCCCAAATCGGATGATGTTAGCACTGGCTAGCGTTAGCCCTGGCCGCTAGACATTAGCGGCCAGGGCTAACGTTAACGTTAATCTGTAGCCAAAACATGCCAGGCCACAGCCAGTCTTTGGGGAACACTCAGGGCTGAACTGCACGTTGTCCGGCGTTGGATGAGTGGTTGTAGACGGCGAACAAGCTCGTCAAACCAACACATGAACACCCAAAATCCTAGCTGGTTCCTGATTGCCCCTCTGGGGTTGTGGCGTGGAATAACAGCGCACAGACCACGCTTCAATATTTGGCATAAATAGAAAATATCTGCGTCATACCTGCCGCAAGCTAACTGCGACACACTGCTGCCGGAGGATAACCTTAAACCCCCACATAGATGATATTGCAATAATCCAGATGAGTGCTAACAACTTTATAAAACAGCCAATCAGGGTTTAGCTCAGGTTAGCACTTAGGCAGCCAGGAAGCATTTAACCGGAGGCGGTTCCGTCACTTCCTTCCCCTGGGTTTGCTAGCTGGAGATAAAACATGCTTGACGAGATTCACAACGATGATCCTGAAGAAAGTGATTCTAGAATCCTGTTAATCTGGCCTCAAAGGGCCGGTTCTAGTCCCACAGTTCTCTGTTTGTGTAGAACCCCTCAAATGAAACGGAACCGGTTCTGATTCCTCCCGTTTGTCTGTTTCAGGTCCAGCCGTCCGGTTCAGCAGCTTCTCTCTGAGCGCGCCCACAGCGCCGCCCCTCATTGGTCAGCACACGGTCCAGGTGCTGAGAGACACCCTGGCCTGCAGCGATGATGTCATCAGGGAGCTGCTGGAGGCGAAGGCCGTCGCTCAGAATGAAATGTGCTGATTGGCTGGAGGAGAGGAAGCTGATTGGTTCCGAGTCCCTTTTAACGGGTCAGAACCGACAGACAGAAACACTCCAACCTGCAGAGGAAGGAAAATCCGTTTGGTTTGAGATGAAGCTGATGATGAAGTTTGGGTTTAGTGGTTCTGGAACCTTAGAAGCCGTTTAGGTTCTGCAGAACTGGACCAACACTCCTCGCTCTGTGACTGTGGTTCTGTTCCTCTGCAGCTGCTGCTGAATCAATTCTTTTCATAAATGATTCTGAAATGACCCGTTTTCAGTCTCCAGTGTTTCATTTCTGTCCTGGGTCCAGTTTTCTGACATGTTTCCAAGTCCCTGAATGCACCACGATCCAATTAAAGGTCAAACGCATCATTAATACTGAGAGGTTCTGGTCCGTAAATCCAGGAGGACCAGTCATGTGACTCCCCATGTGGCCGTCTGTGGTTCTGCAGAACTCAAACCGGTTCTTAATGTCTACATAACTTTCCAGAACTGGGGGCAGAGCTACACCCCTCAAATGGCCAAGTCATGAATTTAAAATAGGTGTTGACGAATCTGTCCAACAGGACAGAACCGATCTCCACTTTAAAGATGGAGGCTTCTCACATGAACTTTCTAATTAAACCGTTTGCAGCAGATCCAGGTCAAGTTCTAGTCCAGCCTTTTGGTCCCAAGACCAGCCAAGGACTAACCAAGGACCAGCCAAGGACTAACCAATGACCAGCCAAGGACTAACCAAGGACCAGCCAAGGACTAACCAAGGACCAGCCAAGGACTAACCAATGACCAGCCAAGGACTAACCAAGGACCAGCCAAGGACTAACCAATGACCAGCCAAGGACTAACCAAGGACCAGCCAAGGACTAACCAAGGACCAGCCAAGGACTAACCAATGACCAGCCAAGGTCTAACCAATGACCAGCCAAGGACTAACCAATGACCAGCCAAGGACTAACCAATGAGCAGCCAAGTACTAACCAATGACCAGCCAAGGACTAACCAATGACCAGCCAAGGACTAACCAATGAGCAGCCAAGTACTAACCAATGACCAGCCAAGGACTAACCAATGACCAGCCAAGGACTAACCAATGATCAGACAAGTACTAACCAAGGACCAGCCAAGGTCTAACCAAGGACCAGCCAAGGACTAACCAATGACAAGCCAAGGACTAACCAAGGACCAGCCAAGGACTAACCAATGACCAGCCAAGGACTAACCAAGGACCAGCCAAGGACTAACCAATGAGCAGCCAAGTACTAACCAGTGACCAGACAAGGACTAACCAATGACCAGCCAAGGACTAACCAAGGACCAGCCAAGTACTAACCAATGACCAGCCAAGGACTAACCAATGACCAGCCATGGACTAACCAAGGACCAGCCAAGGACTAACCAATGACCAGCCAAGGACTAACCAAGGACCAGCCAAGGACTAACCAATGACCAGCCAAGGACTAACCAAGGACCAGCCAAGGACTAACCAATGACCAGCCAAGGACTAACCAAGGACCAGCCAAGGACTAACCAATGACCAGCCAAGGACTAACCAAGGACCAGCCAAGGACTAACCAATGACCAGCCAAGGTCTAACCAATGACCAGCCAAGGACTAACCAATGACCAGCCAAGGACTAACCAATGAGCAGCCAAGTACTAACCAATGACCAGCCAAGGACTAACCAATGAGCAGCCAAGTACTAACCAATGACCAGCCAATGACTAACCAATGACCAGCCAAGGACTAACCAATGATCAGCCAAGTACTAACCAAGGACCAGCCAAGGTCTAACCAAGGACCAGCCAAGGACTAACCAATGACAAGCCAAGGACTAACCAAGGACCAGCCAAGGACTAACCAATGACCAGCCAAGGACTAACCAATGAGCAGCCAAGTACTAACCAATGACCAGCCAAGGACTAACCAAGGACCAGCCAAGGACTAACCAATGACCAGCCAAGGACTAACCAATGAGCAGCCAAGGACTAACCAATGAGCAGCCAAGTACTAACCAATGACCAGCCAAGGACTAACCAATGACCAGCCAAGGACTAACCAATGAGCAGCCAAGTACTAACCAATGACCAGCCAAGGACTAACCAATGACCAGCCATGGACTAACCAAGGACCAGCCAAGGACTAACCAATGACCAGCCAAGGACTAACCAATGACCAGCCAAGGACTAACCAAGGACCAGCCAAGTACTAACCAATGACCAGCCAAGGACTAACCAATGACCAGCCATGGACTAACCAAGGACCAGCCAAGGACTAACCAATGACCAGCCAAGGACTAACCAAGGACCAGCCAAGGACTAACCAATGACCAGCCAAGGACTAACCAAGGACCAGCCAAGGACTAACCAATGACCAGCCAAGGACTAACCAATGAGCAGCCAAGGACTAACCAAGGACCAGCCAAGGACTAACCAATGACCAGCCAAGGACTAACCAATGACCAGCCAAGGTCTAACCAATGACCAGCCAAGGACTAACCAAGGACCAGCCAAGGACTAACCAATGACCAGCCAAGGACTAACCAATGACCAGCCAAGGACTAACCAAGGACCAGCCTAGGACTAACCAATGACCAGCCAAGGACTCACCAAGGACCAGCCTAGGACTAACCAATGACCAGCCAAGGACTAACCAAGGACCAGCCAAGGACTGACCAAGGACCAGCCTAGGACTAACCAATGACCAGCCAAGGACTAACCAAGGACCAGCCAAGGACTAACCAATGACCAGCCAAGGACTAACCAAGGACCAGCCAAGGACTAACCAAGGACCAGCCAAGGACTAACCAAGGACCAGCCAAGGACTAACTAAGGACCAGCCAAGGACTAACCAAGGACCGGCCAAGGACTAACCAAGGACCAGCCAAGGACTAACCAATGAGCAGCCAAGGACTAACGAAAGACCAGCCAAGGACTAACCAAGGACCAGCCAAGGACTAACGAAAGACCAGCCAAGGACGCTAAACAAATGGCTGAAATATACTCGGGTGTTGGGTTTTCGCGCCGGTCTACGGCCACCTAAAATAAAAAAATTAACAGATTTTTAGATATTATTTCAGTTTAATATGGAAAAAAAAAGTCTTAATTCTGACTTATTTTCTCAGAATTTAGATTTTTTTCTCAGATTTCTGACTTTAATCTCAGAATTCTGACTTTTTTCAGGCGGGGGGAAGCACGGGACCGCCATTGTCCAGGCTACCGTCACCGGGTCGGGTTTAGTCGCTCCGTTCCACCGCTGGCTCCCTGTTTCGACTACGTGCTGCACTGTAGTCGACCAAAATCCTGGACGATTTTGAAATCCCCCCCAGACATTTTTTAGGTAGGAAACGTAGGACATGTCTGGGAAAAAGAGCACATTTGACTTGATGCTAACATGATTGTTATCTATCAGAATTTAGCCAGAATTCTGAGAAAAAAAGTAAATTTTTCAAAGTCATCTGAAAACAAACGATGCAAAGAGCAGTGTTGCCAACTTAGCGCTTTAGTCGCTATATTTAGCCACTTTTCAGACCCCTCTAGCACTTTGATTTCTAAAAAGCTCCTAGCGCCAAATCTAGAGACTTTTTTCTGCTACTAGAGACTTTGGAGACAACATCTAAAAGCAGCGAACTCTGCTCTCCAGAGCAAGTAGATTGGTAACCCCGCCTCCTGCTCTCCTCTATCTTGTCTGCTGTCATGATTCATGCAGCTATTATTTCATCCAAATGAAAAATGGAGAACAGATAAGCAGATCATGGCTTGTCTACAGTGAAAAGAAGGACTGGGTTATTTACTTTGGCCTTTTTGGAAACACAGGAAGGAGCAATCAGCTAAGTGAGCTTAGTGCTTGGAAAAAATCTTTCATTCCTTTAGAGACAGCATGAAAAGTCAGCTGAGTACAAAACATAGAGAGGAAAACAAGAAGAAAAGGGACAAGAAGAGAGGGACACAACCTAGAACAGATCATGGATGTCTATTCTATTAACATTTCTCTATCTGGAGAATGGGGCTGTTTATGTGTCAAACAGAGGGCCCCCTGCCTGTCTCTGCCTAGGGCCCCACATTTCCTAAATCCGGCCCTGGATGTGAAGGTCCATGGTGGGAACATAACTCTAAGTGAAGGGTGGGCCGTGGACAGGAAGCGTCTCCTGGCTGTGGGACCTCAGAGGGAGAATATTAGCCGCTGCTCGCCGTGATGCTGACGTCAGCGCCTCTGAGGTCCCAGCAGGCCGCCTCGTCCCGCAGAAGGTGGGAGTTTGCTTCTCCTCCCAGGAAAGGTTGCGTGAGCTGCTGATGTGTGAGACGCGAGGCGGTCTGAGGCCGAGGGACACTTTGATTAATGCTGAAGGAATCCTGGGCTGGAAAGCGGATCGGTGGAATGTTTATTGGATCCGGAGGAAGGTGACGTGAATGGATGCTGGCCGGGGAAGCGCTGTGGGAAGCGGCGGCTGACGCGTTTGTTTGGGTTCTGGTGGAGGAAGGAGGACAGTGGAGGTTCAGGTGTCGTTTATCTTCCAGGCTTTTAGCAGCCAGAACATTCTGATGGCAGCAGACAGGAAACCAAAACATGTTCAGAGAAATCAGACAGATCAATGAATCTAAGCAGAAAGAGCCGCTGCTTGACGGCGGCTGCCGCCATGTTTGAAACCACTCATGCAGACCTGATCTATGAAGTATGGGTCTATGTTTCTACGTGTTCAGCAGATGACTGATGTTAGAGGAGCTTCAGAGGAGGTTCTGGGCCTTAATGGCCCCTAAATCAGCTCTGAATGTTTGCTCTCTGTAAGCACAGCTGATTTAGGGGCCATTAAAGCTCGGGGCCTCCTCTGCAGGTCCTCTAGAGCTCCTCTGGAGCCTCCTTTGCAGCTCCTCTTCAGCTCCTCTGCAGCTCCTCTGGAGCCTCCTTTGCAGCTCCTCTGGAGCCTCCTCTGCAGCTCCTCTGCAGCTCCTCTTCAGCTCCGCTGGAGCCTCCTCTGCAGCTCCTCTGCAGCTCCTCTGGAGCCTCCTCTGCAGCTCCTCTGCAGCTCCTCTGGAGCCTCCTCTTCAGCTCCGCTGGAGCCTCCTCTGCAGCTCCTCTGGAGCCTCCTCTGCAGCTCCTCTTCAGCTCCTCTTCAGCTCCTCTGGAGCTCCTCTGCAGCTCCTCTGGAGCCTCCTCTGCAGCTCCTCTGCAGCTCCTCTGCAGCTCCTCTGGAGCCTCCTCTGCAGCTCCTCTTCAGCTCCTCTGCAGCTCCTCTGGAGCCTCCTCTGCAGCTCCTCTGGAGCCTCCTCTTCAGCTCCTCTTCAGCTCCTCTGGAGCCTCCTCTGCAGCTCCTCTGCAGCTCCTCTGCAGCTCCTCTTCAGCTCCTCTTCAGCTCCTCTGCAGCTCCTCTGCAGCTCCTCTGGAGCATCCTCTGCAGCTCCTCTTCAGTTCCTCTTCAGCTCCTCTGCAGCTCCTCTGCAGCTCCTCTGCAGCTCCTCTGGAGCCTCCTCTGCAGCTCCTCTGCAGCTCCTCTGCAGCTCCTCTGGAGCCTCCTCTGCAGCTCCTCTTCAGCTCCTCTGCAGCTCCTCTGCAGCTCCTCTGGAGCCTCCTCTGCAGCTCCTCTTCAGCTGCTCTGGAGCCTCCTCTGCAGCTCCTCTTCAGCTCCTCTTCAGCTCCTCTGGAGCCTCCTCTGCAGCTCCTCTGCAGCTCCTCTGGAGCCTCCTCTGCAGCTCCTCTGCAGCTCCTCTGGAGCCTCCTCTGCAGCTCCTCTTCAGCTCCTCTGCAGCTCCTCTGGAGCCTCCTCTGCAGCTCCTCTTCAGCTCCTCTTCAGCTCCTCTGGAGCTCCTCTGCAGCTCCTCTGGAGCCTCCTCTGCAGCTCCTCTTCAGCTCCTCTGCAGCTCCTCTGCAGCTCCTCTGGAGCCTCCTCTGCAGCTCCTCTGCAGCTCCTCTGGAGCCTCCTCTGCAGCTCCTCTTCAGCTCCTCTTCAGCTCCTCTTCAGCTCCTCTGCAGCTCCTCTGCAGCTCCTCTGGAGCCTCCTCTGCAGCTCCTCTGCAGCTCCTCTTCAGCTCCTCTTCAGCTCCTCTGCAGCTCCTCTGCAGCTCCTCTGGAGCCTCCTCTGCAGCTCCTCTGCAGCTCCTCTTCAGCTCCTCTTCAGCTCCTCTGGAGCTCCTCTGCAGCTCCTCTGGAGCCTCCTCTTCAGCTCCTCTGCAGCTCCTCTGCAGCTCCTCTGCAGGTCCTCGTTTATATTCCTTTCATCCTCTCGATGTTGGCATGTCTCTAAAGCCTCGGTGGCCATCTTTACTCTGTGACCTTTAACCTTTGGACCTCATCAGCCTCTGCCATCAGAACCGGTCCGACCATCCTACTGGTATCGCCATGGCGACAGACTGCACAGCTCCTCCTGGAGGGAAGTTCTGGTCTCCATCCTGCTCTAACATCATAACCTGCATTTCAGACCAGAACCAACATAAACCTGGACCCAGGTTTGGGTCAGTCAGAACCGCTCATTCAGAACTTCTGTTTTGCTGCAGAGGCTCAGAGATCCCCCCCCCTCCTGTGCTTGGCTGCCTCCCTGTTGACCTCAGACTGTGAGAGAGAAATTCGGATCTACGTAACCCGCCGGCTCTTATTCCCCAACATCTGGCCCGGGAACCTCGGCGCTGATGTCGAACCCAGACCCGGTTATATGAGTCCAAAGTAACTCTGGGTAACTGAGCTCTCAGGAAATGGAGGAGACTTTGATTTTAAAGGAGTCAGAGGCTGCAAAGCTCCACTAAGAGCTGGAACCTTCAACTGGACCTGCTGCAGCCAGAACCGAGCCGGAGGTGAGGAAGAGCAGGAGAGGCCTTCCTCTGTGTGGTTCTGGACCCGCTGACTAAATCAGAACCACTGGTTCTGATTCTTCTCGTTATAATGAAAGGGTTCAGAACCAGATGAATAGAACCTTCTGGCTCCAGGTCCGTGATCTCGTTCACAGAGGTTCTGCAGGTTCTGCTGCAGGTTCTGCTGCAGGTTCCTGCTCGGCTTCCTGCTGCAGGTTCTGCTGCAGGTTCTGCTGCAGGTTCTCCTGCTGTCAGCCTGGTGTGTGAGCTCTGGATGACTCCCACACAGAGAACAGCTGCACACACACGCTCAGGTTTCCCTCATATGAGGTCCAGAGGGAGTCTCTGAGGAAACCACTTCCTGATCCGAGGCGGACCGCTGCCGAGCAGCTGCTGCAGCTGGATTTCACATTACCGTAGGCACCGCCGCAGCCAATCACAGCGCAGCCCTCTGTTTGGTCAGGATGTGTACCATCCGTTACCATAGCAGCAGCTCCTCTAGTTTTTCTTTTTGTCGTGTTGTGTCTGAGGAACAAAGATGGACCCAACAGAACCGCTCAGAGGTTCTGTCCTCTGATTGGCTGCTCTGGGATGACAGCAATGATCAGCATCAGAAGCAGGACCGCGGTGGAGATAACAGGAACATCAGGAGCCTCTGACCTCCTGTTCAGCGTTTAGGTTCCTCTGCAGGACGTTTACCTTCAGAGAAGAAGAACCATCTGACCTTCTCAGTAGATCGCTGCTGCTAGAAGGTCCCGGAAGCTCCTCACAGGTCATTAAAGTCTGCGATCTGATCTACAGATGCTAGCTCCACTAGTTATAGTAACTAGTTACAGTAAACAGTAACTCAATTACTGCTCAATCAGAGTAACTGGTTACCATGGTAACTAAGCAGAACTGTTAAGGATCTAAAATGTTGAAGTATTTAATAATTTCCTGTCATCAGAACCTTCAACCAGCTGGAGGTTTAATTATGAAATATTAGATGTTTGTTATTAATGACTTAAATGATTAACATCTAAAAACATTGTTTTCTAATCTGCTCCATGTTGGTGTAATTTAATCATGTGAGCGTAATTATGTTTTTGTTTCTGATAAAAGAGCAATAAAGCAAACCAGATGATTAATGACTTTATGCTTTTAGACATCGACTGATTGTTAAAATATGGATGAAGATGAAAAATGAAGATTTTAAAGAAAGTTTAATGAAATAAATAGACTCTAATACAGAAATTAACAGGATTTAAAAAGTCCCGCCCACATTGCATCTCCTCAGCCAATCAGGATGCTGTATTTATCCTCATTAAAATGTGAGAACCAATTAGATAAGTTAGATCATTAGTTAGTTAATTCTTGAAGAATTAACTCCACATTCATCAGATCCTGTCCTGAAGTTCTGCATAGCAGCAGAACTCTGGGTCCGTCTGGGCGTCTGGTGTTCTGTCAGATGAGCATACCTGTCCATACCTGTTTATACCTTTATATCTCTTTAGTTTAACTCTTTAGTTTAACTCTTTAGTTTAACTCTTTAGTTTATCTATTTAATTTATCTCTTTAGTTTATCTCTTTAGTTTATAACTTTAGTTTATAACTTAAGTTTATCTCTAGTTTTGTATGAAAAATATACTTTAAACCACCTCGATGAGCATGCATCCCTTTAGTCATATATATATATATATATATATATATATATATATATATATATAACAATTTCATTATTTACTTTTTGGTGTTTTTTGAAGCGTTTGGCGTTCTGACCTTATTTAGCTTTTTTGTGCATGACTAAAGGGATACGATGAGGTAGTTTAAAGTCTATTTTTAATACAAAACTAAAGGAATAAAATAAAATCTGACGTCTTGTGCATGCGTATGCTGATCTGATGGGGTATGCTGGTCTGATGGGCTATGCTGATCTGATGGGCTATGCTGGTCTGACGGGCTATGCTGGTCTGATGGGCTATGCTGGTCTGATGGGCTATGCTGATCTGATGGGCTATGCTGGTCTGACGGGCTATGCTGGTCTGATGGGCTATGCTGGTCTGATGGGGTATGCTGATCTGATGGGCTATGCTGGTCTGATGGGGTATGCTGATCTGATGGGGTATGCTGGTCTGTTGGGGTATGCTGGTCTGTTGGGGTATGCTGGTCTGATGGGGTATGCTGGTCTGACGGGCTTTGCTGATCTGATGGGGTATGCTGATCTGATGGGGTATGCTGGTCTGATGGGGTATGCTGGTCTGACGGGCTATGCTGATCTGATGGGGTATGCTGGTCTGATGGGGTATGCTGATCTGTTGGGGTATGCTGATCTGTTGGGGTATGCTGGTCTGATGGGGTATGCTGGTCTGATGGGGTATGCTGGTCTGACGGGCTTTGCTGATCTGATGGGGTATGCTGATCTGATGGGGTATGCTGGTCTGATGGGGTATGCTGGTCTGACGGGCTATGCTGATCTGATGGCGTCTGCTGGTCTGATGGGGTATGCTGGTCTGATGGGGTATGCTGATCTGTTGGGGTATGCTGGTCTGATGGGGTATGCTGATCTGTTGGGGTATGCTGGTCTGATTGGGTCTGCTGATCTGATGGGGTATGCTGGTCTGATTGGGTCTGCTGGTCTGATGGCGTATGCTGGTCTGATGGTGTATGCTGGTCTGATGGGGTATGCTGGTCTGATGGGGTATGCTGATCTGTTGGGGTATGCTGGTCTGATGGGGTATGCTGATCTGTTGGGGTATGCTGGTCTGATTGGGTCTGCTGATCTGATGGGGTATGCTGGTCTGATTGGGTCTGCTGGTCTGATGGCGTATGCTGGTCTGATGGTGTATGCTGGTCTGATGGGGTATGCCTGTCTGATGGGGTATGCTGATCTGATGGGGTATGCTGATCTGATGGGGTATGCTGGTCTGATGGGGTATGCTGGTCTGATGGGGTATGCTGGTCTGTTGGGGTATGCTGGTCTGTTGGGGTATGCTGATCTGATGGGGTATGCTGGTCTGATTGGGTCTGCTGGTCTGATGGCGTATGCTGGTCTGATGGTGTATGCTGGTCTGATGGGGTATGCCTGTCTGATGGGGTATGCTGATCTGATGGGGTATGCTGATCTGATGGGGTATGCTGGTCTGATGGGGTATGCTGGTCTGATGGGGTATGCTGGTCTGTTGGGGTATGCTGGTCTGATGGCGTATGCTGGTCTGATGGCGTATGCTGGTCTGACAGAACATCAGCAGAACTTCAGACCTTCTTTCCAGCCTCTTCTTTCTGACTTTTGTCTCCATCAGGAGCTCCGCTGTCAGCAGGAGAATCTTCTGAGCAGGCCCGTCAGAACCGAATCAGAACCAGTTCTGGAACGTTATTCAGAACCTGAACCAGAACATCTGAACCAGCAGAGGGTGATGGGAAGCACCTGTTCTGTTGGAGATGTTCTGTCCTGGACCATCGAGGAGGAGGTCCAGAATGTTCTGGAAGGAGCTGGACATGAACCCCGTCCTGTTTAGGAGCTGAGCTCTGACTCATCATCAGAACCGGCGGTCCTGGTTTGAACGGAGATGGTCCAGCTGGAGGTGACTCACCGCCGAGGACCCCACCCTCCTCTTCCTCACCCACGCCTGCAGACCTCCGCCATCTTTTCCATCCAACTGGCCTCCTGAGCTTCTTCATTCTGATCGCAGCTTCTGGACACCAGGAGGAATGTGGTCCAGAAAGTTAGCTGAGCTGCTGAATGAAGACCTAACCTGGGTTCTGGATAAGGTCCAGATCATCCCAGCAGATCAACCGGGTCGCATTCAGAGCTTCTTAGTGGACGGCGCCTTGGTGATGCTCTCTGAGGCCTCCAGGATGGAGATACTGAAAAAGCTTCTCTGCAAAGAAAACCTTTAAACCTGGTTCTGACTGGTCCAGTTCGGTGCATCGCAGCAGACTGGGTCAGAACCTCCAGAACCCCTGCTGCACTTCACCACAAACACCGGAAAAATCTAGATCAGTCATTTTTTCTTAAAATAAGTGCATTTGTTCTTGGATTGAGGAGGAAAAAAGAGACACTTTGCTAATGAAACATTTAAAATAAGAAACAGTCGCCTTGTCTCCTCATTCTATTGGCAAACTTTCTCATTTAGCTGCTCGAATTAAGAGTAAATATCCTTATTTTAAGAAATGTTTACTGATTTCTAGATGTTTTTCCCAGAGAAGAAGGAAAGCTTTCTGCTGACAGAAGGTTTGAGCGATTGAGAAGCTCCTGCTGTGAGGCACGGTGGGGTGGGCATCATGATGTGGAGCTGAAGCTCCCTGCAGACGATCGGCTGTTTGTGAGCAGATGGTTCTGGAGGATGTCTCGAAGTAAAGACGTTCCCACCGAGCGTTCCGGTTCTGATCCGGATCATTGGGATCATTGTAGCCTGACGGCTCCGGAGCGGTTCTGCCCCCCCCAGCTGAACATCACAGGACCTCCAGATAATCTGCTGATGTTTTCAGGTTCACTTCACCGCCGCCCTCCACACTCTCCCTTCATCGCCTCTCCATCTGTTCTCTCCTCTCTTTGAGTCGGAGCATCAGCCGTGACTCCCGGTCCAATTAGAAACCTCCGCTCTTTACATTCCGCACCCCCCCCCCACCCGGACCCCCCCTACCCCCTGTCCCCGTTCTGAACTCTGACAGCCAGGATCTGGGATCAGAGGCGGCGCCGTGGGGCTGGACAATGGAGAGCTTGTGACCTTGTGCTCCTGGCTGCAGAGCGTGTTCCTGCTCTGCTGGGTCACGTTTCAGGCCTGGTTCTGATGGGACACTGAGCGGATTCACCGGCTCAGGTTCTGACAGAACCCCCCTCAGAACCCGGCTGGAACCCGCAGCACCGAGTCTCTGAGATGTTAAAGCATAAAAACATGTTTGAGCTGCAGACCAGCTGGTTTTTCAGAAATTAAATCCGACTTTTGGTCGAAGCCTCCAGAGGAAACATCAAACACCAATAAAATGGGTTTAAATGAAACAGCCAATCAGAATCCAGCTTCAAGTCCCTGAAGTCCCTTTATAGGCCAAATTTGGTCAGTGAGGTCTAGAAGCACTAGATCTATATGCAGCCATTCAGCAAAAGTCCTGCTACATGGCTGTTCATCTGATTTTGGCATTTGATTAATTAAATGAGCCGTTGAATGATAATTGAAAAGCTAAAAACTAAAGTTAAAAAGTAAATGAGTCTAGTTAACAGTAATATTTAACTTTATAAACTAAAAATGTCAGTGCCAGTATCGGCATTAATGCCTCTAAGGTTATATTGGACCAAAGAAAAAGTGTTTCTTTCACTCTCAGAGTGAATTTCTTATAGAAGCAGTTTAGTTATTTTTACTAATATGTTCTTGAAAGTTTGGCATTGGCGTTAATCTTTGTCATCAAAATATTTATATTCTTTAAATGTTCCAAAAGTAATAAGGTGGATTCCAATAACACAATTGTCTGGAAATGTGGATTTTCAAAGCATTTCACTGAGTGTGCCATAAAGGGTTAAACCTTTAATGATTTTTCAAAGCTGAAATTCGAAAAATCTAGATATAGGTAAAAAATTCTTAAATTAAGTGTATTTATCCTTAATTTGAGCAGGTAAATAAGATGATTTGCTAATGGAATGAGGATGTTTACTCTTAAAATAAGATAATTAGATAATATGCACTTGAAATAAGACAATTAAATTGTTTTTATTTTTATTTTAAATGCAAATTGTAAAGCGGGGAGAATGGCGCTAGGCTTACCGCACCGTGACGTCACTGCTGGAAGATGGCAGGAGGGAGGGGCTACTATATTTGGGCAAAAATGGCCGCTCCCAGACTCAGAGATCGCCACTGAAATTATTTGTTCCTATTTGTTTTACTGATTAGCGCTAAATTCTTTAAACTTGAATGGAAGTCATATTTAAAGGTAATATCATTCTGGCTTAAACATGTATATAAATGATCTCTTTATCAGGGCTAATGTTAGCCCTAGCTGACTGCAGATGGGCTAACGTTAGCCCTGGCTGCTGCAGATGGGCTAACGTTAGCCCTGGCTGCTGCAGATGGGCTAACGTTAGCCCTGGCCGCTGCAGATGGGCTAATGTTAGCCCTGGCTGCTGCAGATGGGCTAACGTTAGCCCTGGCTGCTGCAGATGGGCTAACGTTAGCCCTGGCTGCTGCAGATGGGCTAATGTTAGCCCTGGCTGCTGCAGATGGGCTAACGTTAGCCCTGGCTGCTGCAGATGGGCTAATGTTAGCCCCAGCTGACTGCAGATGGGCTAACGTTAGCCCTGGCTGCTGCAGATGGGCTAACGTTAGCCCTGGCTGCTGCAGATGGGCTAATGTTAGCCCTGGCTGCTGCAGATGGGCTAACGTTAGCCCTGGCTGCTACAGATGGGCTAACGTTAGCCCTGGCTGCTGCAGATGGGCTAATGTTAGCCCCAGCTGACTGGAGATGGGCTAACATTAGCCCTAGCTGACTGCAGATGGGCTAACGTTAGCCCCGGCTGCTGCAGATGGGCTAATGTTAGCCCTTGCCGCTGCAGATGAGCTGATGCAGCCAGCCTCCGACAAACCAGCCACAACCAAAAGGCTCGCGAACCTTCAGCCCCCTTGGGGCAGGATTGTTGTTTGGGTGACCAATCACATTCACTTTATTAACTCATGTAAAGTCGGGCGCCACTCGGGAGAATTCGGAAATGCAGCTGTTGGAACAACTGCTTCCCTAGGACTTTAAATCAGCACGAACGTATTGATTTTAGGTATAAATAATGATCCATTGATTATTTCTTGCCGACCGGACATCTTTCATCTCATCAGCCATCTTCCTTTTTTCCCTTTGGGATCCACGGCCTGAGACACACCCACTGCTTTGTTTACAGCAGCCACCTGCCTGGCACCGCGCAGCGCTGAAACCTGCTGCAGGCTATGACCACTGATCTCTATGGCTGTGATGCAAATTTTAATTGAAAGAAATGTTTACATTTATTTATTTATTATACAAATGTTTACAGCATTGGACAACATAATGAATGTTTGTTTGGTTGTTTGACTTCCTGCAAAACATATTTAAATATACACAAAAAAAAAAATAAATAAATAAATCTATTTTTAAAAAGTTTTGAAAAAGCTCCAGGGAGCCACAAGGGGGGGCTAAAACGGCTCCGGAGCCACTGGTTTAGACGCTATTGATGTTCAATGGGAACCATCTGAAACGGGTTGGTGGGGGAGCGACAGCGAGAGCCAAAAGTGGAATCTGGCAGTTTTGAAAAATGGCGGAGGCCAATTTTGGCTCCAGGTGCTGCTGCGATCGGGACCCGCTGAGTCCAGAAACTGGAACCAGTCTTTAAACCGGATCCCGGTGGGTCACGGGCACCGGGAGAACCAGCAGCTTCTTCAGATTCTGGTTGTGGTCCAGTTTCAGTGATTCGAAGTTCTGATGCTCTGCTGAACGCTTTAGTGGACCCAAACCTGAACCGGGTCATTATTTTCTCTCTCTCAGGTTCTCCTCCAGATTCTCTCCGCTGCCATCAGAAGTTAATCACATTACCGCCTGATTAAAGGTTCTTTCTACCAGATCCGGGTTCTGTTTGTCAGAACCAAATCCAAAAGGCTGTGATATTTAATCCCAAACAGCTTCTACTACCATCAGAACATGAAGCGGGTTTTTCTCAGCCTGTCAGACCGCGCTGAGGGCTTTTTTGCAGGATAGTTCTACAGCAGAACCAGCGGTTCTACAAAAGACTGCTGAGCGGTTCTCCACATGAACACGGTTCAGGTCCATCCCTGTAGAACCAAACCCGGGCGGGACGAGAAGGTTCTGGACCCAGACCTGTATGAGCCTGGTTCCTCCTGGTTCTGCCTAACCAGGAGATCCTGTTGGTTCTGTTGGGAACCATCTGCAAAACCCAAGCTCACCTCTGACCTTTGGATCAGAACCAGAACAGGTTGCTGATGGCATGCTACAACCTGATGCTGATATGAACCGGATCAGAACCAGCTGCAGATGTCTTACAGCTGCAGGTTACTCCAGGCAGTAAAACCAGTTAGGCAGCTGTGGGGTCAAAGGTCACTGCTCCCAAGGTGTGAGGACCTCTTGTTTTAGCGGTTAGCTTTAGCGCTCAGCCTGTTTCCGGGCTCTGAAACCTCAGGTGAACATCTGGATGCTTCCCGGACCAACAAACTGGAGCAGAACCAGGTCTCCTGCAGGTTCTGAGGAAGAGGAGCAGAACTCACTGGGCTTCTGGTTCCATATTTTCAACGGTTCTGGTTCTGAAAGCACTGGACCCGTCAGAACACATTCATCATCTCTGCTGGTTCAGCTCAATCACGGCGGACCCACCCCAATGTCTGACCAATCAGAGGCCTGGATTCTGAGTCTGGCTGAAGTCGTCGGACCGAATCCCTGGAGAGATTCTGGCTCAGTTTGATCAGAACTCAGAAGGATCCTTCATACAGGAACCACGGCGGTCTGGGTCCGGTTCTGGGATCAAAGGGACTCCATCAGAGGACCAACCTGAGAGAAGATCAGGATGGGGAAGTTCCAGCTCGTCTGGGAACGTTTGATTGAGGAGCTTCCAGGAAAAACTGGCGCTTCCAACTCAACGCTATTTCTAACGTTTTGAATTGAAAAATCTTCCTGGATGTGAAGCGAAATCCAGAGGATTGTTTTTTAACTTTCTGGGAGCTTCCTGGAAACATCTGCCTCATGAAGATGTTTGCTGGAACTTCAAGATCAGCGAGGACATCGTTTCTGTTTTACCATCAAACTGAGGACTTTGTTTGGTCCTCAGTTTTTTCCAGTTTCCGGTTTCGGACTAAACAATTAGGTTAAAGGTCGGGTTAGACTGAAGGTTCGATTAATGAGGGGAAATCAATGCCTGGTCCTGGCTAAGCCTGTAAAACATGGATATATGTGTGTGTGTGTGAAGTCAACCTTAAGGCAGAACTGATTTGATTTCTCTCCTTCCTTTCAGTGGTTTTCCTGGTTTCCTCCTGCTGAAGTGCCCTGGAGCAAGGCGCTGCAGCGCTGACCTTTGGGCTCTCTGTGGGTTTGAGGGATTAGCCCTGTTCTGGATTTGGTCTGTTTGTTCTGAGGACAGCAGAACCTTTGCTTCGGTTCCCAGAAAACAAAAAGCCGATATTAGCTATTAGATTTCTGCCCTGGGTGTCGTCTGACAGGAATCACAGCTGCTAAATATCAACCATCACATCCTCCATTGTTCCTCTGTCCCCGCTGTCCTTCATCCCACAGTCACTTCAGAAGAAGTTTGAGTGAAAGTCTAAAACTAGAAAAGGTCAAGGAGAAGAAGGTCCAAATGTTTGGTTTGTCTGAGAAATCTTCATGAACGAACTACAACCCTGAGTAACAGAAAAACAGAGAATGGAGATAATGATGAAGTCCAGGAGGTCTTTAAGGCAGCATCTGCTCCTCTAGCAGCTCTGCATCAATCCACCAACCTTCACCGCCTCCAACTTCTCATTTCCCTCCAGATCTTCATCACCGTTTAACATTGTAGTGAAATCATATTTAAATGTCAAATCATTCTGGCTTTAACATTTATGTAAATGTTCTCTTTATCAGACCATATTGTCCTAAAATTTAGAAAATTTCTATTTTTAACAAGAATCCAGTCCTAAAATCTGTGTTTCTCTCGTTATCTTCTGCAGCCCAGTTAGTTCTACGTCAGCCTGAACACCTAAATTCGGCCAATCATATATCAACGGTCATCTGTCAATCAAATGTTTTCGGTCATAGCATTGATTCATATGTCGCAGCTAATATACGCAATGGTTGAAATCAGAATCCTTTCCTTTCCCATTGAGTTGCGTCCCAGTGTCCACGGGGATGGACGTCTGTGTCTTCGGCAGGCGTAGAGCTAACAGAACTGGCAGCGTTGCGAGGCAAGGGCTCAAACATGTACGGCTGGAAGCCTTCTACACCAAACCAAGCTTCTGCCGCCCTGGCGTCCTCTTCCACAACATCTTCGTCCCCGCTTTCCTCCTCTAAATAAAAAATGGATGACGGAGGAGACTCATCCACGACCTCCGACACTAAACTCTCCTCCTCTTGCATGTTTCCGCTGTCCATAGCGTTCCTTGACAGCGTCGTTTCTAAGGCACCAATTTAGTGCTACTTGGTCCCAATGGAATTTCCCATTGGGAACCTGCTAGCACTAAGTTGCTAACTGTTTAGTAACTTAGTGCTACTTGGTCCCAATGGAATTTCCCATTGGGAACCTGCTAGCGCTAAGTTGCTAACTGGTTAGCAAGATGCTTCCCACAAACCGCCCACAACCAAACCTGTCTTCGGACTCCTGCTGGTTCTCCGGGGCTGCAGCGTCTGGGACACTGGGTGGCGCCCGCAGCATCTAGTTGGCATCCCACCGGCTGGATCCTACCTCGTTCTCTGGACACGGCTGAACCAGGTTAGTGACTCACGCGTTCACGTCATCCTCCGTTGGGTTTATGTGTCACTTACCTGTTTCCTTTTACAGATACACGCCCTAATCCTGCAGCTGCTGGAGAGCAGACCTGTCTTTAATCAACCAATCACATTCATTTTTTTTCACCTTGCCTCGCAACGCTGCCAGTTCTGTTAGCTCTACGCCTGCCGAAGACACAGACGTCCATCCCCGTGAACACTGGGACGCAACTCAATGGGAAAAGAAAGGATTCTGATTTCAACCGTTGCGTATATTAGCTGCGACATACGAATCAAGATGCTATGACCGAAAACATTTGATTGACAGATGACCGTTGATATATGATTGGCCGAATTTAGGTGTTCAGGCTGACGTAGAACTAACTGGCCTGCAGAAGATAAGGGAAAAACACAGATTTTTTTTAAATAGAAATTTTCAGAATTTTGGGACAATATGCTCTGATAAAGACTAACCTTTGACTTTAAAATTCCTGCTCAAATGAAAACACTCATGACTGAAGTGACCAATCAGAGGTGGTTTCTGTGTCGGAGCATTTCACCATCAGACAGAGATCATAAGAGGAACCAGGTCTACAGGGCTGCTGGCCTCCGCTGACCCCCATCTAGAACCGTCCCTGATCGGTCGTATAATTGAACCATGGAAAACATGGACCAGACCCGCCTGAGTTTTCTGAGTTTAGATTATTTGCATCCTAAGCTTTAAACTCCTCTGTTTTCGTCTCCTTTAGACACATTCAGTCTGGGACAGTCTGGTTCTGGTTGGATCCGCTTCCACAGAAAGTTCTGTTTGAATCTCCTCTGTTTGCTGCCGGCCCTTTAAGGCTGCAGTCAGACTGCGGACACTTCGTGGCTCATAAAACCGCCTGCTTCATGTGACCAGGAACCGGCGGGCGTGTGAAGGGCTGCCACAGGCGGACGGGTGTGTTCTGTTTACAATGCACCCTGGGAAATGAGAGCGCGATGCTATCAGAGCAGCAGCTGCGAGGACGGAGCAGATCCTTTGTTCTGCTGTCTGCCTCCATCTGGACCGGTCCTTCTTCTCTCTGTCTCTATAAACCCAGCCGTCCTGATCCTGGAAGCTGATTGGCCGCTCATGCTGACCTGAACAGCTCACCTGAGTGATGACATGACGATGACCGAGTCCGACACGTTTCATCTCCAAACTCGCTCCAGTTCTCTGTTTTTAACTGCAGGGAAAGACTCTCCTTAGACTTAGACTCAACTTTATTTATCCTTCAGGGAAATTCTTCGTTCTAAAATGTTTTCATTTTATGCATAAATTTAATTTAACTTAACATAAAACTTGGTGATAAATTCAAGTTCTACTTTTCTTTGGTTCTGATCCATTTGGTTTTGATCGGAGCTCGTCTGCCTGGCTGTGTGTTTCCTGGACGGGGCCGCCTGTGGAGCTGGTTGACAGTTGCCTTTTGTATCTATGCTTGTTTTTCTATGTCTGCTTCTGTCTCCTTGAACCCCAGTGGGCCTCAGCAGATGGCCGCTCACACTGAGCCTGGTTCTGCTGGAGGTTTCTTCCTGTTCAAAGGGAGTTTTTCCTCTCCACTGTCGCTACAAGCATGCTTAGTGTGAGGGATTGCTGAAGAGTCAATGAGTCGATGCAATCAGCTGGTTTTCCTTAGATAGAAAACTTTGAATCATAACACACGGCAGCATAATGCCCAGGAAATGATGGACAATGTCCTGAGGGGGGCAGCGATGCGCCCAGAGGCGCCCGGCCTGCAGAAAAGGATTTCTTTTATCACGGTATTAACCTAGCTGCTGTTTACCACCCGCCAAAAGAAAAAGAAGAAAAAGAAAAATGAAGAAAGCAGGTTTCTGGTGGCAGCAGATTGAGCGTCATGTCTGCTAGGAAGTGTGTTGGTGGTGGGCGTGAACGCAGGGAGGATCCATCACTCACCTTCTGGCTCACCCTATGATGGGGATGAAGTCTGGAGGAGAACTGACGGTTTCCTCCTGTGAACCCCCTTTATACCAAAACGCTGCCAATACGCCATTATACAGCAGCTGGAAGCTAGAAACACGTTCAGCGCTCGTCTGGAACACGGCAGATACGCTGATATGTTGGAGAGAAGTTCTGGATAAGTTGATCAGAGGTTTAGGATCAGCTAGACGCCACGACTGATGAGGAACTGATGCTGAACGGATGTCAGCCATCAGATAACTTTCAGCATTTTCTGTGCGTTTCAGAGCTCTCCAGCGCATTCTAGCGTGTTTAAGCGTACTTCAGTGCAGTTCTGACCATTTTTTAGCATTTTCACTGTGTTTCAGGCTGTTCCAGAGTGCTTCAGCGCCGTGACGCATTTCAGCGTACTTCAGCGTTTTCTAAGCAAGTTTTCAGGACGTTTCTGCGCATTCCAAAGCTTTCACTGCACTTCAGCATGTTTTCAGTGTTTTATCTGCGTTTTTCATCATGTTTCAGTGTGTTCCAGACTGTATCAGCATCTTCAACGTGTTTTAGTGTTTTTCAGTTGGTTTTAGCATTTTTCAGCGTACTTCAGCACATTCTCATCATGTGTAAGCCTGTTTCTGCACGTTCCAGAGCTTTCCAGCGTACTTCAGCATGTTCTCAGTGTGTTTTAGCGTTTTTCAGCATTTTTCAGCACTTTCTCAGCATGTTTCAGCAAGTTTCTGCGTATTCCAGAGCCTTCCAGCGCGTTTCAGCGTACTTCAGGGTGATTCAGCGTTATTCAGCGTGTTTTAGTGTTTTTCAATGTGTTTCAGTGCGTTTCTGCATGTTCCAGAGCTTTCCAGTGTATTCAAACGCGTTTCATCGCGTTTCAGCGTACTTCGGTGTGTTCAGGGTGTGTTCCAGGGCGTTCCAAAGCTTTCCAGCATGTTTCAATATAGAGAAAAGCTTGGTTGGTTTTTTGAAACACGTTTTCATCCAAAAAGCTGCAGCAGAAGAAAATGAGAAATCCTGGAGGTCTTCATGAAGTCCTGCTAAAAACAATCTCAGAAGATCTGATGTCAGGACGTTTGGCGTCTGTTGATAAATAGATCCAGAAACTTCTCATCATGGAGACGTTGAAGGTCCTGCTGCTTTCTCAGAATCTGCTGGATGTTTTTCATTCGGACCCAGCAGGCCGCTCAGACCAGCACAGATCTTCTCACATGTTCAGAGACACCATACCGGTGTTCTGGTTCTTTTAGATCCAATTCTGCCACCTGGTTGTTTGCTCCTCAGAACATCAACCTCTGCTGGTGTCCATCTGGTGGAGCATCTTCAGCCTGGACTACATGGTCAAAGCTCTGCTTCTACTCTAGAAACTGGTTCTGCTCCGGTTTCTGCCTTCAGATCTATTTGATCAGTAGAACTGTTGGATGTGGTGCAGCCGTTTCTCCTGCCTGGATCCATGACGGCCTGTGAGAAGATCCTCCTTCATCTGCTGCAGGATGGAGGAGAACCAGATTTAAGAAGCAATCAGGAGGAGAAAATTGAATCACATTAGATCGTCAGTGAACAAGGAGAAACCCAACATCTGCAGACATCTGCTCACAGCCACCAGGTGCAGATTTATTCAGGATCTCAGGTGTTTCATCTGAAAGAGTTCGGTAAATCTCCGCTTTGGGCCCAGAACCCGGTTTAAGGTTCAGGCTCCAGGAAATGAAGGAAAGTGTAAGGAAGGGATGAGAATCACATCTGAGAGTCTTTTGTCTGCGGCGTGCGGCGGTTCTGATGCGTTTCCCAGACCCCAGGCTCACACCAGCGGGTCAGCCAGGGAAACCAGTGACTCAGCGCTCCCAGTGGACCCGTACTCCGCCTTTACTGGGTTTCCACACACATACCTCCTTCTGAACTGGAGCGACGATTCAACAGACATTTAAAGGGACATTCTGTGATATTCTGACAGGAAACCAGGAGTAACCAGTTAAAAATCATTTGGGTCTGAATTATAATCTGTTACTTTAACACTGAAATAAAATGAGGTTTTTGAATTTTTAAATAAAAAGAAAAAACTAACTGGCCTGAATAAGATAACGAAAAAAACAAAGATTTTAAGACAGGATTATTTTCTGTCTGATAAAGACAACATTTATATACATGTTTAAGCCAGAATAATTCGACATTTAAATATGATTTTCCTACGACTTTAATGGTTACTGAGTCAGATATGTGGCGGCAGTGTTTGGTTTATTGAAAGGTTTTATCTGACCGACCTCCAAGGACCCAGTCCAGGTCGACACGGTGACCCTCTCACTACTGCCCCCTAAAGGTCAGAGGTGTAGAGTTCACCTCTGACCTCTGCTGCTTCTCTCATTAAAGCTCTTCTTGTCCAGCCAGCAGTTTTTTGTCGTCCACATCTGGGGAGCTTTTATGGGCTGTTTCTTCCCCGGTTTCCATGGTTACCGTGAAGCTTCTAGAGAGAGAGGCTTCTTTCTAGCGCTCGTACATCCTGTTAAAGGAGCTGCAGGTCCACCCCTCTGTGTGTCAGATGGAGGTCTGATCGGGTCCAGGTTCTCAGATGACCAGAGAGCTGCTGCTCCCCTGGGCTTCAGGAGGCCAGAGCTTCCTGCAGGAAGCTGAAGATGTCCACACGTCCTCCTGATGAAGTGAGGGATTAAAGCAAAGCTGTGTTTGTCCTCTCTGGGCACCCGTCCCATAAATACAACTGGAGAAGTTTACATATCTCAGACTCCCTGCTCCTCTTCATCACTCTGCTGCTGTTCTTCACTCTGTTTATGTCTTCACATTCAAACAAATTCACTTTTCTTTCTTTTGTTTTACGTCCAAAATATCAGTTTACTGCTGCTGTTAGATTCAATTGTTTCTTTCTTTCATTCTTTCGTTCCTTGTTTCTTTCTTTTTTGTTTGTTTGTTTCTTTCTTTCTTTGTTTCTTTCTTTCTTTCTTTCTTTTTTGTTTCTTTCTTTCTTTGTTTGTTTCTTTCTTTCTTTCTTTTTTGTTTCTTTCTTTCTTTGTTTGTTTCTTTCTTTCTTTTTTGTTTCTTTCTTTCTTTCTTTGTTTCTTTCTTTCTTTCTTTCTTTGTTTCTTTCTTTCTTTTTTGTTTCTTTCTTTCTTTCTTTGTTTCTTTCTTTCTTTCTTTGTTTCTTTCTTTCTTTGTTTCTTTTTTGTTTCTTTCTTTCTTTCTTTGTTTGTTTCTTTCTTTCTTTCTTTCTTTGTTTCTTTGTTTCTTTCTTTGTTTCTTTGTTTCTTTCTTTCTTTCTTTCTTTCTTTGTTTCTTTCTTTCTTTCTTTGTTTCTTTTTTGTTTCTTTCTTTCTTTCTTTGTTTCTTTCCTTCTTTCTTTGTTTCTTTCTTTCTTTCTTTGTTTCTTTCTTTCTTTCTTTGTTTCTTTCTTTCTTTGTTTCTTTCTTTGTTTCTTTCTTTCTTTCTTTCTTTCTTTCTTTGTTTCTTTGTTTCTTTCTTTCTCTCATCATAGGAAGGTTTATTCTTAAAGCTATAACTTCTTCTTTTTAGACTCTTATTTTGAAGAAAGAAAGGAAGTAGTTCAGCGATTGTTCCAAGTCTCTGCTGGTCTGGCAGGTAGGAAACTTCCAGGTCTCTGTCGAGTTAACGCCACTTTTCGTCCGACGAGAAACGTTTTCTTTCAGTGTTTGTTGGGACAGAGGAACGACTTGGACTAGGACTTGAATGAGGACTTGTTAGAACTACGAGAAATTCCTCAGATTCTGTTAAATATGAATTCAAACTGCTCTGCTGTCGACCCTGGAAGGGCTGAAGGAATCATCTCAGCTCTGCTGATGTTTCTTCGTATCCAGCAGCTCCGGCTCTGATAAGGACCTGCTGGTTCCTCTGACCATCATGACACCTGGTCAGACTGGTTTCCCGCCCTCTGATTGGACGGCGTCAAGTGATCCTGAGCGGCGCTGCTAGGTGGCGCTGTGAGCCTGCAGACAGAGACGGTCCTGCTGCTGCGCCTTCCTTCAGCCATCTGCTTCAGCTCCTCATGAAGCCGTATTTTACTCTCACCACCTGCTGCCGGGGTTACATCACAGAGGATGTAGGAGGAAATCAACACAAACATCAAAACAAGCAGCAGCAAGTCAGCGGAGGAAGATGTCAGCCATTCATGGAGATGATTTATTAATCCCTCTGATAAGACAGAAAAATATTTCTTTAGAACGAATCTTTGCTTATATTTACGGCGTCTATCTGACCAAATGTGGAAGGAGGTGGGAGTTAATTTTAGGAAATGTGTAGCAGGTCTCCTTTAAGGCAGATGTTGTGATTGGCTGCAGCCGCCGGTCCTCCATTAGACCACAGGTTGGTTTCCGTTCTCTGCAGGAATCCCCTCGAACAACAGAGCTGGAAACTTTGTGCCGCTGGACGCGTTCCCATCAGGAAGCAACAAACCGAGGCTCTGCAGAGATCATCACTGTGTGTGTGTGTGTGTGTGTGTGTGTGTTGCATGCTATAGTTACATATTTACTGCAGATTTGCTGCAGCTGAAGGCTCAGATGGGACGTCTGACCTCATCTCACCCTGGAAGGAAGCATTCTGTTTTTGTTTCATGCCTCTTTTTTTTCCTTTATGGAATAAAGTTAAATAACTGAGGCGGTCATGTGATGAGGTCCTGTCAGAGGTCACATGACCCCCTCTGGGATCATCCGGCTGATTTTTAACCACCGTGTGTCCAAGCCGATTTATACTGATGGCTGCTTGGGCCTGAAAAACGGAGCAACTCTTGCAGTTCAGGAACATTCAGATCTGAGCTTGGCTGAACTGGAGACGCTTTGTCCACAAAAACAACAAAGAGATTTTCTATTTGGACAGAAAGTATGATGAAGAAGGAGCGAGAGTGAAACTAGAGGGGAGATAACGAGGCGAGAAGGAGGCGACCCTGAGGAGGAAGCACCTCCGAGACTCTGAAGTCTAGACACACTTAATACCAGGATCCCCCCCCCAAAACAAACACACACAGTGACACAGTGTGAACCGCAGGATGTTTTCAAAGACCCAAATAAGGTACTCGAAGGCTCCTTTCTGATTGGCTGGCTGCCGGCCATTGAGAAAATGTCAGAACAGCTGCGCTCTGTGCTGCAGCTGACCTGCAGATCAACTGTCAGGATTTTCACTGAGTCTGGGAGCGGCCATCTTTGCCCAAATATAGTAGCCCCTCCCTCCTGCCATCTCCCAGCAGTGACGTCACGGTGCGGTAAGCCTAGCGCCATTCTCCCCGCTTTACAAGCTAAATCAATGGGAACTACTAGACACATCTGCAATCAACAACAATTATTGAAGATTTCCAGAGGACTTCACCATTGAAATTCACCAGAGCTATAGTGAAACTGACAATGCCCACGTGCATGGCAGCTGGATGCTGGAATACATCGGGTAAAAGTGAAAAAAGAGTTATTCCACCTTTCTGATTCCTGATCCTCCACGGATGGGTTGGTCGTTGGATCGCCAACTTGAAGAGGGAGGATTTGCCATCGAACTTCTGGCCAGAGAAAAAACACGTAATATGTAGCCAACATTTGGAAGAAGAATGTTTTCAAGATGACTTGGATAATAGCGCGTTGTGACAAACACCAGATACAGCACTGGGACTTGATCAACAGCCGATACCGCACCGTGACAATGTCACTAACCAGTAGGTGGCAGTAGTGTTCTTTGACAAACATGGATGCCTCCAGTAAAGCACATTCACATGAACATTACTCTGAACAGCCCAGGGTGCCGACCAGGAAGCATTTATGTTGCCTTACAGAAACCTGGCTGCAGCAAGAGTATTATGTGAGCATAAACGAGGCAACTCCTTCAAGCTATTTAAATTTTCACATCCCCAGAAGTTCTGGGCGAGGAGGAGGAGTAGCAACAATCTTCCTGTCTAACTTACTGGTTACTCCCAAAACAGTTAATACCTACAACTCTTTGATCATTTAACCCTTAGTTTCCCTCGTCCAAATTGCAAAGCCAGACAATCTTGATCTTGGCTCTGATGGCTGGCATAATTACTGACTCCATTCACCTGTCTAACTCTACTGGTTGATCATTACCACTGATCTAATCCACCTGCTCCTGCCTGTATTTAAGGTACTTGCATCCAGCTATCATGGCCAACGCTTTTTGAGTTACTGTCTGTCTATCCTGAATATTGAGTCCTTCTGTCTTGTGTTATGACACTTTTTGTAACTTTGTATCGTCCACCAGGTCCTTATTCTGAATTTCCTCACAACCCTGTCCTCTCTGACCACTTTCTAATAACCTTCAGGATTACTTTAAAGAGTTCTCCTCCCCCAAAAGAAGGTTACATTTTAGCAGATCATTATCAGATAGTGCAGTTATAAATTTCAAAGCATCTGTTTCCATTTCTCTCTCCTCTTGACGCTGAGCAGTGCTGCAGAGGGCATCACTTCATTTTTTCCCCTGCTCTTCGTACTGCCTTAGACAACGCGGCCCCTTGAAAAAGAAAAACTTTAAAAATAGAAAGTTGGCTTCTTGGTTTAATGCAGAAATGCAAACTTTGAAGCAAAATGCTAGAAAACCTGACGGAAAATATCGCTCCCCAGGCCTGCTGTATAGGATGACCACTAATGGATGAATGTGGCTCCTTTTTCACATCTACTTAGCTCCGCCCATTGCTTATTGTCTCTCAGTAGATCCACCTGTTCCTGCTTCTATTAAAGCTACCTGTTCCCAACCATTGGTGCCAGATTATCCGAGTCAAGTGTGAGAGTTTTCTAGCCTTCCTGTGAGTTTCTGATGATCTGATCCTGATCTAGTTTCTGCCCCTGAACTTCTGAGATTTAGTTGCCCCTGTCCTGCTCTGTGTGCCTGATCTGTTCCCAGACTTTTACCTAGATTCTGCATGTTAACAACCTCGGACTTATCTTCTGAGCCCAGCTTGGAAATCCCTTCGGCACCTCAGACTTCTTATCTTCTGGCTTAAGAAACCGTCTCTTGACCCAGATGACTTGGTTAATTATAGACCTATATCCAATCTTCCTTTCTGATCTAAAATTCTTAGGAAAGTAGTTCCCAAACAAGTTTGCGATCACTTCCACCATAATCAACTTTTTGAAGAGTTTCAGTCTGGCTTTAGAGCTCATCATAGCACTGAAACAGCTCTGGTGAAAGTCACTAATGATATTCTCATGGCCTCAGATAATGGACTTGGATGGACTTGACATTTTCCTCCTACATTCTCAGGATTTTTTGCTGAAAATGCCTAAAAACGCCTAAAAAAGCCTCTCCAAATTCAAACTTTTACAGCTCTTGAGCCATATGGCGTAAAAACAAAGTTCTGGGCTCTATTTTAGGAATGCAATCTCTAGGTTTCACTTGTACAATCTGACTTACTTGGAGGAATGTCCTGTGCCGTGAGTAGCGAGGAAACAGGAAGTGATTCTTGTGGAATGGAAGACGGAAATAGTGTAGATTGGAAGAGAGTAGAACCTAGAAATTCTACAGGAAAACTAAATGATTACGAAGTCAGATTCCAACTAGTTAATCAGGGAGACTCTTTTGCAGATTGGAATCTGGTTCAGTTAATAAAATCAATCAATAAACTTGGAGAAGTCTGAAGAGCCAGAATCCTCTATAGACCTGATAATAAACCGCAGAGCCTCAGCGAGGCAAAGCGAGACGCATCAGCAAGATGGAGGGAGAAGAGTTCAGCGCAGCTTGGTGGAGAACAAAGGAGGAGCAGGGGAGGGATTGGGAGTCATTTATATGAGCTACACTGTAAAAATGTTACAGAGATGTTTAAAATGCCAAAGATTCAGACATATAACAGCAGCATGTAAGAGAAAACAGAGACGTGGAAGGTCTGCTGGAGAGCAGGAACATGGAAGACCTGGTGAAGAAGTTAAAATGCTGTGACTGTGGTGGAGAACATTCTGCTGCTTATCCAGGATGTGAAGTAAGAAAAACATCTGAAGAGATCAGAAAAATGAAATTAGAGCTCAGAATAACTTCTGCTGAAGCTGAAAAAAATAATCTAATCCCAGTCAGAAAAACCCAAACCAGTGGAGGAAATGATGAGTTTAAAACCTCTGGAGGAGAAACGCAGCTCTGCAGAGGAAACATTGATTGTTAAAAAGATGGATTTAGTACTTTTCATTGTAGAAGTGATCAACTGTGGTGCTCAGACCACAAGATAACCCGAATAATAGTGAAAGCTGCAGAAAAGTGCCTTTAAGTTAGAGATTTAAACTGGGAAACAGTTGAAAGTATGATGGGAAAACCAGTAGAATCATCAGAAACTGGCAGAGTGATTTATTAATTTTTGTTTATTTATTTATTATATTTATTTCGAACACACAGTAAAAACAATCAAGAAAGAAAAAAAATTAGAATGAAACAAACTTAAGAATAAAAATTAAAAAACTAATTATTTTGCCCATGTGACATATTTTATATTTTCTGTTCAAAAAGGAGCAGGTAGAAGATACATCTTATAATGTCCCGCCCCTTTCTACCTGTCACTTTATCATCAATTAACTGTCAAAACATCAAAAAAACAAAAAAAAACCCTTGTTTCCATTCCAGATGATGTTTAGCCATGTACAATTATTTTAAGTTGTATTTATGTCATCAATTACATTATAGAAACAGTCATCTTATATAGCGTACTTTAAAATGAGCTCGGTTTTAATCCGTTTTTTAAATTGGTTTGCATTTACAATTGTTTTAAACTCGTCATTCGATCCATTCCAGACATTTACTCCACACACAGATAAAAAAAAAAAAAAAAATATATATAAAAAATAATAATAAAAAAAAAAAATAAATAAAAAAATTAATAAAAATTAAATAAATAAAAAAAATAAAAATAAAAAACTTCCTGGTTGTTCTCTTGTTTATCGCACACAGATAAACAAAAAAAAAAATACAAAATATATAAAAAATAATTAAAAAAATAAAAATAAAATAATTAAATATATAAATAAAAATAAATAAATAAATAAAAAAATAAAAAAACTCTTCCTGGTTGTTCTCTTGTTTATCGCACACAGATAAACAAAAAAAACAAAAAAAAAAATAAAATAAAAAAAAAAAATAAAATAAAATAAAAAAATAATAAAAAAAAAATAAAAATAAATAAATAAATAAATAAAAAAAGAAAAAGATAAAAAAAACTCTTCCTGGTTGTTCTAAAGTGTTGTTTTTTAAAGCATCCTTCACCTCTTAGATCATAACCCCCCCCCCCCCCCCGTCACCAAACATTTCCTGTATATTGTGTGGAAGTTTTTGATTTCGGACCTTAAACATGAATTGGGAAGTTCTAAATATTACCAGGTCCCAGAATTTCAGTATATTTGATTTGATAAATAACTGGTTTGTGTGTTCCCAGTATCCCACTTTATGTAATATTCGGATTGATTTCTTTTGTAAAACGTATAATGGCTGTAAATTTGTTTTGTATGTATTCCTCCAAACTTCCACACAGGATGTTAAATGTGGTGCAATGAGTGTGTTGTACAGAATAAACAAAGATTTGTAGTCCAGGAAACTAATTCTTCTTATAACAGCAACACTTTTGGCTATTTTAGATTAAATAGGCTGATCTGAGGTTTCCAGCTAAACTTATCGTCTAAAATGACACCCAAGAATTTTATTTCATGTACTTGTTCTAAATCAACACTTTCAATTGATATTTTAATTGGTTTATTTCCCTGTTTTTTATTGTTTCCGAATATCATGAATTTGGTTTTATCTAAATTTACTTATGATAAGTTAAAGATAAATTAGAAATTACGAGGATGAATGTGATTAAGTATTTATTATGTTGGGTTAAATTAATCAGTTTGGAAAAAAAAATTCATATTTTTTAAGATTTTTTCTGGAGTTTTGTTTCTTGTTTCCTGGTTTAACTCCTTATCAGTTGGTGTTATTAATGCACTTTAACTAGTTTGCCAACCGCATAAAACGTCACAAGAAGAAGATGAAGCTGATTGGCTGTCTGCTGTTCCAGCCCGCCCCCATGGTCCCCCACAATAGAAAACAGTTAAATCTAGATCAGTCATTTTTTCTTAAAATCAGTGCATTTGTTCTTGGATTGAGGAGGAAAAAGATGAAACTTAGATTTACATTTAAAATAAGAAAACACAATTGCAGTGTCTTTTTTCAACTATTATCTAATTATCTTATTTTACTTAAAAATACTCATTCCATTTGCAAATTACCCCATTTACCTACTAAATTAAGGCTAAATACACTTAATTTAAGACATTTTTACTTATTTCTCGATCGTTTTTGCAGTGTAGCTGGTCGAACAAGGTGTCACTCAAACCAGGACTTGTTTTTAGCATCTTATAGGGAGGAATTTGAGTGAAAAAAGAAAAATCTGGTGTTTTTTTCCCCTGAAGATGAGAGTTATCCTGCAGTATTCGTGGCTTTGATGATTTTATACGACGTTTGAGCCATCATTTCACCAGATTATCTTTTTTTCAGGCTTTTTCAAGCTGAAAAACACCAAACACACCTTGGAACGACTTAAAGGTAAGAACAGGAACTTTCCGAGATTTCTCTCACATTTCTCTGGATAAAACCAGAGCGTGAGCTTCCTGTAGATGTGCAGACATGCTATGCTGACGCTGAAAAACTCATATTTATATGCGCTGAAATTTAAAGCCTGCCCCTTTAAGAGCTTTAAGACATAAAACTGATGTCTGCTGCACTTTATGTTGGTAATGTTAATGTTCTCCAAATGAAACATTTAAGTGTTGTTAGCTGTATGCTTACAGAAGTTCATTTTGAACTCTGTGCATAAAAACTGATCGATTTCAGTTTGTTCACGTTAATCAAATCTTCCTCATGCTCAAAGGTTACCTGTGGAGTACCACAGGGATCAGTGCTAGGACCAATTCTCTTTACTTTATATCTGCTCCCAATCGGTAGAATTATTAGACAGCATGAGGTTTCTAGAGTTTCCTTCTTTCATCTGAGGAATATTGCTAAAATTAGAAATATCCTGTCCAGGGGTGATGCTGAGAAACTAGTCCATGCATTTGTTACTTCAAGGCTGGACTATTGTAATTCTTTACTATCAGGAAGTCCACAAACTGTAGTTAAAAGCCTTCAGCTGATCCAAAATGCTGCAGCCAGAGTTCTGATGAAAATGAAAAAGAGAGATCACATCTCTCCTATCCTGGCTTCTCTTCATTGGCTTCCTGTTAAATCCAGAATAGAATTTAAAATCCTCCTTCTCACATATAAAGCCTTAAATGGCCAAGCTCCATCTGATATCAGAGATCTGATTGTTCCTTATGTTCCTAACAGAGCACTTCGCTCTCAGTCTGCAGGTTTACTAGTGGTTCCTAGAACTTCTAAAAGCGGTAAACTCTAAATGGTATTTAAATAGTTTAACTTGTATAAAAGAGATTTACTTCCAGGGCGGCTTTGCTTCATTTTAGCTGCGGTTGAAACATAAATCATCTCGTTCAAGCTGGTTCCAGAGTTTGTAATTATAGCAACTTATTAAGGCAAACAAATTGAGTTCTCAGTTGGTGGAAGAAGATGATTCTTAGAAACATAAATATATCACCTACGAGCAGCAACTTATGGCTAATCTTGCCAGCTCCTTTTTATTACCCGTTAAAGCAGCTAAACAGTCAAAATAGAATGGGAAGAGGAGCTGAGATCATGAATACAGGGCAGAAAATGGGAGAAGGATCACCATAATTGTTGAAAAAAAGGCAGAGTTTGGCTCATAGAGCCTGAAGTGATTCATCATTTAACTATTCAACAGTTGCATTGCTAAAGTGTATCATGAGGTTTCCCCAATATGAGATAAATGTCAATCAGCTGAGAGATCATTGCTGCATTCATTTTGGTTCAGTTGTTAAAAAAAAAAAAAGTATTTTCTTTTTTCCTTTCTGATATATAATAAAGAGATTTATCTCTTTATGTCTTTATTTTCATGCTGCAATGATAAGGAAAAACATATTTCTAAAGTAGAATGGGAGGCAGATCTTTTAGTTATCAGGCTCCTCTCCTGTGGAACCAACTACCAGTTTTAGTCCGTGAGGCAGACACCCTGTCTACCTTTAAGGCTAGGCTTAAAACTTTCCTTTTTGATAAAGCTTCTAGTTATAGTGGCTCAGGTTATCCTGATCTATCTCTATAGTTCTATAGGCTTAGACTGCTGGAGGACATAGGGACCCCTTTTTCATCATTCTGCTTCATTCTATCTCTATTCTCCCACTCTGCTTGATAAAGCTTATAGTTAGTGGCTCAGGTTATCTGTCCTCAGGGGTATTTCTGACATTTTGAATCAAAAAAACTTCCTGGATGTGAAGAGAAACGTCTTCAAACTTGGAAACAAAGTCCAGTGGATTGTTTTTTACATTTTTTTTGAATGACTGAGAATCTCAACCAGACATTACTGTGGCGACGCACCCATATGGAGTAGAACTGTCCTAGGAACTCATTAAACTCCACTTTAGAGATGTTTTATTCATCAATTTTAAATAAGAACAAGTCCTGCAGGCTTAATGAGACCCACTGCATGCTGGCGGTACTGTTGCTAGGCAACAGGTGGCTGGCCAGGTATGATTTTAGTACTTTATCCACTGCTATGGTGGCTGCTTTAGTCCCAAAACATTTTTTTTTTTAACAACTAATCAGCCACACACTGGAAAAATGATATAGAAATAATAAAAAATGTTTTAAATTAAGTCTATTTACGCTCAATTTCAGCAGGTAAATGAGACAGTTTGCCAATAGAATCAGTATTTTTACCCTTAAAATAAGATAATTAGATAATATGCAGAAAACAATGCAATTTTGTTTTCTAAATTGTCTTGTTCTTGTGGCAAAGAGTGTCTTTTATCGCCTCAATCCAAGGAAAAATACACTTAATTTAAGAAAAAATGACGTATCTAAATTTAGATCTTTTTCCCAGTGCAATGTAAAAAATTAAAATCTTATTGAATTGAGGAGGTAAATGAGACACTTTTCTACGAGAACACAATAATTTACATTTAGAATAAGACTGCATTGTATCTAATTATCTTATTTTAAGTGTAAAAATAATGATTCTATTGGCAAATCATCCCATTTATCTGCTGAAATTAAGGGTAAATAGACTTAATTTAAGAGATTTTTAGTTATTTCTAGATTGTTTTTGCAGAGACCACCTTAAAAACGGCTTGCTTGGTCCAGGCCGGGGTACCGGAACAGGGCAGGTGTTGGAGGAGCCCGTCTTTGTTCTTTAGAAGGAAACCACTTGTTGATGCTTGGGGACAAACTTGAGACGGATGAGATGAAGTGTAACCTTGTGTCTGTCCACATGGTTCTGCTTTAAAGACAAACAAAAGGCAGCTCAGTGTTTGCTCTGAAGAGACAAAGAGATTCAGTTCAGAGGAGAAAACCAAAGCAAGATGTGGACATTCTTGAGTTGGGTCGACTCTGACCAGAGATGAGTCACTGAGGGTAATAACTGCACACTCTGCACACACAAACCATTGCATGCAAACGTCAGAACCCAGCCCCAAGCCTCCAGATAATTAGAGCCCAGACAGAGTACACAAACACATGTATGCATGTGTCAGAGTGAGTGCAGCTCTGACCATCTCCTTGCAGAGCAGCACTGATGTGGGCTGCAGGAATTTCACAGAGAATTTCTCAGACATGCTCAGAGGTCTGCTGCCTTTCATCGGCGGCTCTGATGCTCGGCTCTCTGCTCCCACAGCTCACAGGATTTAACACCAATTAAAGAATTACAGCCTGGTTGGAAATCATCTGCAGTCGTTTATTCAGGCAGCATCTATAATCCTTCAAGCTCGAATAAAACTCAGCTGGAAATCTTTCATGTCTTGTCAGGAAAGCTTCTTCAGGTTTGCGTAAGCTGACCCAGGACCAGGTCTGGGAGGCGCAGTGGAAGCTGGTGAATCACATGAGTGAATCGGCCATCTGCCCGGCGGCCCTGTGGGTTGGAAACCAGTCTGAGCAACAGGTGAGGAGTTCTGGTCACGTTCTTCAAGCTGGGAAAGCTGCTGCCTCTCCGACTGAAGATGATCTAAGAGAGAAACAATGAAAACAACCTTCCATGAAGGTCAGAAATAATCAACTTCTTTCCAACATTTTCAGGGTTCAGCGGTTTTTAAAAAATGATTTTTGATCGTTCTGATCCAAACTAATGAAACTTTTCACATTCAGAGTCAACCCAACACCAGTGAAACCAGTTTAGCCTCACTATGGGACACCAGGACCATTAAGCAGGACTGAAACCTGCAGCCGTTCCTGTGGACCAAGATAATGTCATCCTAACACTGAGCTGACTGGACAACATTAGACATTCTATACAGTCAGGCACGGCGGTGGAAGCGTCATGCATAGGTGGTTATTAGTGCTCTTCCCAGTCCTTCACCTTCTGATGGTAGAATGATCTCAGACATCCGAACTGGTCTCAGTTAGAACCCATAGATATTATATATATAGACGCCTCATTGGATCCTGGTCCTGAAGCAGAATGATGAAAAAGGGGTCCCTCTGTCCTCCAGCAGTCTGAGCCTATAGCAGCAGAACTATAGAGATAGAATGAAGCAGAGTGATGAAAAAGGGGTCCCTATGTCCTCCAGCAGTCTGAGCCTATAGCAGCAGAACTATAGAGATAGAATGAAGCAGAGTGATGAAAAAGGGGTCCCTATGTCCTCCAGCAGTCTGAGCCTATAGCAGCAGAACTATAGAGATAGAATGAAGCAGAGTGATGAAAAAGGGGTCCCTATGTCCTCCAGCAGTCTGAGCCTATAGCAGCAGAACTATAGAGGTAGAATGAAGCAGAATGATGAAAAAGGTGTCCCTCTGTCCTCCAGCAGTCTGAGCCTATAGCAGCAGAACTATAGAGATAGAATGAAGCAGAGTGATGAAAAAGGTGTCCCTATGTCCTCCAGCAGTCTGAGCCTATAGCAGCAGAACTATAGAGGTAGAAAGAAGCAGAGTGATGAAAAAGGGGTCCCTATGTCCTCCAGCAGTCTGAGCCTATAGCAGCAGAACTATAGAGATAGAATGAAGCAGAGTGATGAAAAAGGGGTCCCTATGTCCTCCAGCAGTCTGAGCCTATAGCAGCAGAACTATAGAGGTAGAATGAAGCAGAATGATGAAAAAGGTGTCCCTCTGTCCTCCAGCAGTCTGAGCCTATAGCAGCAGAACTATAGAGGTAGAATGAAGCAGAGTGATGAAAAAGGGGTCCCTCTGTCCTCCAGCAGTCTGAGCCTATAGCAGCAGAACTATAGAGATAGAATGAAGCAGAATGATGAAAAAGGTGTCCCTCTGTCCTCCAGCAGTCTGAGCCTATAGCAGCAGAACTATAGAGGTAGAATGAAGCAGAGTGATGAAAAAGGGGTCCCTCTGTCCTCCAGCAGTCTGAGCCTATAGCAGCAGAACTATAGAGGTAGAAAGAAGCAGAGTGATGAAAAAGGGGTCCCTATGTCCTCCAGCAGTCTAAGCCTATAGCAGCAGAACTATAGAGGTAGAATGAAGCAGAATGATGAAAAAGGTGTCCCTCTGTCCTCCAGCAGTCTAAGCCTATAGCAGCAGAACTATAGAGGTAGAATGAAGCAGAATGATGAAAAAGGTGTCCCTCTGTCCTCCAGCAGTCTGAGCCTATAGCAGCAGAACTATAGAGGTAGAAAGAAGCAGAGTGATGAAAAAGGGGTCCCTATGTCCTCCAGCAGTCTAAGCCTATAGCAGCAGAACTATAGAGGTAGAATGAAGCAGAATGATGAAAAAGGTGTCCCTCTGTCCTCCAGCAGTCTAAGCCTATAGCAGCAGAACTATAGAGGTAGAATGAAGCAGAATGATGAAAAAGGGGTCCCTATGTCCTCCAGCAGTCTGAGCCTATAGCAGCAGAACTATAGAGATAGAATGAAGCAGAGTGATGAAAAAGGTGTCCCTATGTCCTCCAGCAGTCTGAGCCTATAGCAGCAGAACTATAGAGGTAGAATGAAGCAGAGTGATGAAAAAGGTGTCCCTATGTCCTCCAGCAGTCTGAGCCTATAGCAGCAGAACTATAGAGATAGCTCAGGACTTAGGACTAGCTTATTATATTATAGAAACTGCAGTTTTACAGTCGGCTAAAATACTCATTAAACGGGATGATAATTCCAGCTCTATCTGGTGGATGAAGAAACATTTGATGTGATCAGCGGGTTCTAAGAGCTGGAGGCTTCAGGGCCACCTGGAAGGACTCAGAAGATCCGCTCTGATGTAGTTTATGTCCAGGATGATGAGGAACGTGTTGCTGAAGCTGAACGACGGCCTTCAACGTCTCATCGTTGATTGAAACAAGAAAACCAAAAGTAAAACATGTTGTCTGACTCCCGGCGGCGAAGCTGGCAGCTCCCACTGCGGCGGGACTGCTTCCTCCGCCTCATCTGATCAAAGACGGAGCGACGGAGAGATTAAAACGGGGAGAAATGTCGGCTGACACCATCAGATGGAGGCGATTAGCCAGCAGGAAGGATTAGTTCTCCATCAGCACCCTTCAGGAGGGCTCGGGTCCTGCTTGTCTTCAGCCTGGGCGTGAAGCAGCAGCTCTGTAACTGGAAACATGTGCGCCGCTCTTAGATGCTAACTGAGGAGCCGCTGAGGTCATATCTGGCTGTAAACAGCTGGTTATGAGGAGGTTCATGTTCCAGGAGGTCCTGGAAATGAGCTGAATTGTTCTGACATGTGCCAGCTTCACTTTAGAGATTAACTGTGGAGGAGCAGGTTGGATTTAACCTCCAGAGGAGCTCGCTTACAGACACCACAGCTTCTAGGAGGAGCGTTCTGCTGGAGAGCAGGAGATCAGCCAACAAAAGGAGTCCAACTCCTCCACTCCTTTCTGTCTCCTGCTGTCCCCTGAGGAGGACGATCCCATCATGGCGTCCTCATTAAGCCTGGTAGATGGTGGCACCATGACATGTTCCTCTGAGGAACATCAACAAATCAGTTCAATACAGAGAATCTTTATTTCTGTTAAAGGAACATTTATTGTTTCCTCTAGGAGCTGATGGCACCCAGACCTCTGCCGTCCCCCTGCTCTTTGGGCGCTAAGCTCAAGTAAAATTTCTTTCCTCCTTACATTAGCCAGAGGACGAATACTTTAACATCTTTAAACTCATTGCTTCTACCCTGCCTCTGAATGGGCATCATCCTCTGTTTATTTTGATATTTACTCCTAAAATCACTCAATCCTTTGTTGACATCTTCCTTTTCTTTTCTTTTTCTGTACGCCAGACTTCTGAAAACCTGACATTCTTAGTTTGCAGTAAAACAAACTTTAAAAGTTGCAGCCTGCAGTTATCCAGGTCACCATATTATGTTGGGTGGGGGGAGTCCTAATGGCCCCATATTTAAAGAAAAAATATTACATATAGCTAATGCAGGTATAGATATACACTCACCGGCCACTTTATTAGGTACCCCATGCTAGTAACGGGTTGGACCCCCTTTTGCCTTCAGAACTGCCTCAATTCTTGGTGGCATAGATTCAACAAGGTGCTGGAAGCATTCCTCAGGGAGTTTGGTCCATATTGACCTGATGGCATCACACAGTTGCCGCAGATTTGTCGGCTGCACATCCATGATGCGAATCTCCCGTTCCACCACATCCCAAAGATGCTCTATTGGATTGAGATCTGGTGACTGTGGAGGCCATTTGAGTACAGTGAACTCATTGTCATGTTCAAGAAACCAGTCTGAGATGATTCCAGCTTTATGACATGGCGCATTATCCTGCTGAAAGTAGCCATCAGAAGTTGGGTACATTGTGGTCATAAAGGGATGGACATGGTCAGCAACAATACTCAGGTAGGCGGTGGCGTTGCAACGATGCTCAATTGGTACCAAGGGGCCCAAAGAGTGCCAAGAAAATATTCCCCACACCATGACACCACCACCACCAGCCTGAACCGTTGATACAAGGCAGGATGGATCCATGCTTTCATGTTGTAGACGCCAAATTCTGACCCTACCATCCGAATGTCGCAGCAGAAATCGAGACTCATCAGACCAGGCAACGTTTTTCCAATCTTCTATTGTCCAATTTCCATGAGCTTGTGCAAATTGTAGCCTCAGTTTCCTGTTCTTAGCTGAAAGGAGTGGCACCCGGTGTGGTCTTCTGCTGCTGTAGCCCATCTGCCTCAAAGTTCCACGTACTGTGCGTTCAGAGATGCTCTTCTGCCCACCTTGGTTGTAACGGGTGGTTATTTGAGTCACTGTTGCCCTTCTATCAGCTCCAACCAGTCTGGCCATTCTCCTCTGACCTCTGGCATCAACAAGGCATTTCCGCCCACAGAACTGCCGCTCACTGGATGCTTTTTCTTTTTCGGACCATTCTCTGTAAACCCTAGAGATGGTTGTGCCCCCCCCCCTGTCGGCGGGTGTGGCGGTGGGCAGGGAGGATCTCCTGTACCTTCTGCTCCATGATCGTCTGTAATTTTCTCATCTTCATTTCGTTTGATTTCGAGGTAAAATTCCAGATTAGATTTTCAGAACTTTATTGATAATGAGTTGGTAACAATGTTTCTACTCTGGATGACATCCAGTAACCTTCAGTGTTCACCTCTACTTGGATCCAGACCTTTAGGAGGCCGATGTTAATGACCCTTTGGACCAGAACAGAACCTCGGTCCTACATCATCGTTCCTTGTTTTTTTCAGGCCTAAAAACAAGCCGAGACAAAAGATGGCGGCTCCGCTCCTGCGCCCCGAGGAGCCGCAACTTCAGGAAACAGTGACCTCATGATTACATCATAATAAGCTGGGCTTATTTCAGTCTCAGTCAGTCATGGGAACGTGTTCCTTAATCTGAGGTTGTATTTCAGTATTCCTGCTCACACTGTACTTCCAGAAGCCACACGTAGGACTCTGCACTAAGAGATGACGCTGGTCAATCTGGAAGAAGAAGGACTTCCTTGTCTGCACATGAGCAGAGCGTGAAGTTCTGGTAAATTTCAATTCTATTCAGTGTATTTCTATAGCGCCAAATTCACATCATGTCATCTCAGGTCACTTTCCAGTTCACCAGATCATCCAGTCAGATTGATTCAAAGTTTTCTATCTAAGGAAAACCAGCTGATTGCATCGACTCATTGACTCTTCAGCAATCCCTCACAATAAGCATGCTTGTAGCGACAGTGGAGAGGAAAAACTCCCTTTGAACAGGAAGCAACCTCCAGCAGAACCAGGCTCAGTGTGAGCGGCCATCTGCTGAGGCCCACTGGGGTTCAAGGAGACAGAAGCAGACATAGAAAAAGAAGCATAGATACAAAAGGCAACTGTCAACCAGCTCCACAGGCGGCCCCGTCCAGGAAACACACAGCCAGGCAGACGAGCTCCGAGCCAGCTCCCATGTCAGAGGATGAAGAGAGCACATCCAGTTAGTCACAGTCAGAGAAACAGGACTACACTGGAAAACAGGCCAAGCTCCAACATCTAGAAACAAAGGTGTTGATGGCAGCAGCACAGCTGATATTTCTCTCCAGGATGGAGTCACAGCCAAACAGGAACAGACCAGATGAAGCTACTATGAGAAAAAGCAGAGAGAGCAGAACGTTAGAGATTGAACTAACAGATTCTGCAGAGTGGGAGAATAGAGATAGAATGAAGCAGAATGATGAAAAAGGGTCCCTATGTCCTCCAGCAGTCTAAGCCTATAGCAGCAGAACTATAGAGATAGATCAGGATAACCTGAGCCACTCTAACTAGAAGCTTTATCAAAAAGGAAAGTTTTAAGCCTAGCCTTAAAAGTAGACAGGGTGTCTGCCTCACGGACTAAAACTGGTAGTTGGTTCCACAGGAGAGGAGCCTGAGAACTAAAAGATCTGCCTCCCATTCTACTTTTAGAAACTCTAGGAACCACTAGTAAACCTGCAGATTGAGAGCGAAGTGCTCTGTTAGGAACATAAGGAACAATCAGATCTCTGATATCAGATGGAGCTTGGCCATTTAAGGCTTTATATGTGAGAAGGAGGATTTTAAATTCTATTCTGGATTTAACAGGAAGCCAATGAAGAGAAGCCAGGATAGGAGAGATATGATCTCTCTTTTTCATTTTCATCAGAACTCTGGCTGCAGCATTTTGGATCAGCTGAAGGCTTTTAACTACAGTTTGTGGACTTCCTGATAGTAAAGAATTACAATAGTCCAGCCTTGAAGTAACAAATGCATGGACTAGTTTCTCAGCATCACCCCTGGACAGGAGATTGCTCATTTCTGCAATATTCCTCAGATGAAAGAAGGAAATTCTAGAAACCTCTTTGATCTGGGATTTAAATGACAGGTCCTGATCAAAAATAACACCAAGATTTTTTACTTTATTATCTGAAATCAGTTTAATCCCATCCAAATGAAGTGACTGGCTAATCAGCTTCTTTTTCAGAGACTCTGGTCCAAAGACTATAACTTCTGTTTTGTCTGCATTCAGAAGCAGAAAGTTAAGAGTCATCCAGGTTTTTATGTCATCAGACATGCCTGTAATCTATGTAATGGGTTAGCTTCATCTGGATTATAGACAGATATAGCTGGGTATCATCAGCATAACAGTGGAAATTAATCCCATGCTGTCTAATAACTCTACCAATTGGGAGCATGTATAAAGTAAAGAGAATTGGTCCTAGCACTGATCCCTGTGGTACTCCACAGGTAACCTTTGAGCGTGTTGAAGATCTATCATTAACATGAACAAACTGAATTCGATCAGATAGATAAGATTTAAACCAGTCTAGTGCTGTTCCTTTAATTCCAACAAAATATTCAAGTCTTTCTAAAAGAATATTATGATCAACTGGATCAAATGCAGCACTAAGATCCAACAGGACGAGCACAGATACAAGTCCATTATCTGAGGCCATGAGAATATCATTAGTGACTTTCACCAGAGCTGTTTCAGTGCTATGATGAGCTCTAAAGCCAGACTGAAACTCTTCAAAAAGTTCATTATGGTGGAAGTGATCGCAAACTTGTTTGGCAACTACTTTCTCAAGAATTTTGGATAAGAAAGGAAGATTGGATATAGGTCTATAATTAACCAAGTCATCTGGGTCAAGAGACGGTTTCTGAAGCAGAGGTTTAATTACAGCAACCTTAAAAGCTTTAGGTACATATCCCTGTAACAGAGATAGATTAATCACATCTAAAATGGAGGAGGAGATCAAAGGGAATACCTCCTTAAATAACCTGGTTGGAACTGGATCTAACATACAAGTTGAAGGCTTAGATGAAGACAATAATTTTGCTAATTCAGAAAGTTCAACTGGATCAAAGCAGTCTAAACCCGGTTCAGATTCCATGACTACCTCAGGTACAATCGCGGATAGAGGAGTGCTTATGATCTTATTTTTAATAAGATCAATCTTATTTATAAAGAATCCCATAAAATCATTGCTGCTAAGAGCAGGTGGAATGGACGGTTCAACAGAGCTATGGCTCTGGGTGAGTTTGGCAACTGTATTAAAAAGAAATCTAGGATTATTCTTATTCTCCTCTAGTAAATCAGCTTCTGATTCCTGATCGGGAGGTTTCTAGAGGTTTCTTCCTGTTCAAAGGGAGTTTTTCCTCTCCACTGTCACTTAAAGCATGCTTAGTGTGAGGGATGCTACATATCACGTGATGCCACATAACACATGATGCTACATAGCACGTGATGCTACATAGCAGGTGATGCTACATAACACATGATGCTACATAGCACGTGGAGCTACATAACACATGATGCTACATAGCACATGATGCTACATAACACATGATGCTAGATAGCATGTGATGCTACATAACACATGATGCTACATAGCACGTGAAGCTACATAACACATGATGCTACATAGCACGTGATGCTACATAGCATGTGATGCCACATAACACATGATGCTACATAGCAGGTGATGCTACATAACACATGATGCTACATAGCACGTGATGCTACATAGCATGTGATGCCACATAACACATGATGCTACATAGCAGGTGATGCTACATAACACATGATGCTACATAGCATGTGATGCCACATAACACATGATGCTACATAGCACGTGATGCTACATAACACATGATGCTACATAGCAGGTGATGCTACATAGCACGTGATGCTACATAACACATGATGCTACATAGCAGGTGATGCTACATAGCATGTGATGCCACATAACACATGATGCTACATAGCACGTGATGCTACATAACACATGATGCTACATAGCAGGTGATGCTACATAGCAGGTGATGCTACATAACACATGATGCTACATAGCACGTGGAGCTACATAACACATGATGCTACATAGCATATGATGCTACATAACACATGATGCTAGATAGCATTTGATGCTACATAACACATGATGCTACATAGCACGTGATGCTACATAGCATGTGATGCTACATAACACATGATGCTACATAGCACATGGAGCTACATAACACACGATGCTACATATCACATGATGCTACATAACACATGATGCTACATAGCATGTGATGCTACATAACACATGATGCTACATAGCACATGATGCTACATAGCACGTGATGCTACATAGCACATGATGCTACATAGCATGTGATGCTATATAGCAGGTGATGCTACATAGCACATGATGTTATATAGCACGTGATGCTACATAGCATGTGATGCTACATAACACATGTTGCTACATAGCACGTGGAGCTACATAACACATGATGCTACATAGCACGTGATACTACATAACACATGATGCTACATAGCACGTGGAGCTACATAACACACGATGCTACATATCACATGATGCTACATAACACATGATGCTGCATAGCATGTGATGCTACATAACACATGATACTACATAGGACGTGATGCTACATAGCACATGATGCTACATAGCATGTGATGCTATATAGCAGGTGATGCTACATAGCACATGGTGTTATATAGCACGTGATGCTACATAGCATGTGATGCTACATAACACATGATGCTACATAGCACGTGGAGCTACATAACACATGATGCTACATAGCACGTGATACTACATAGCACGTGATGCTACATAGCACATGATGCTACATAGCACGTGATGATACATAGCATGTGATGCTATATAGCAGGTGATGCTACATAGCACATGATGTAATATAGCATCAGGAACTGGATGAAGTCTGAATTGGACAGAATAAATAGGTAACAAAAGATTATGATTTATATATGATTAATCAGTCTCACACTGGTGAGCCTGATTGATTAATATAAAGGGAGTTTTTCCTCTCCACTGTCGCTACAAGCATGCTTAGTGTGAGGGATTGCTGAAGAGTCAATGAGTTGATGCAATCAGCTGGTTTTCCTTAGATAGAAAACTTTGAATCAATCTGACTGGATGATCTGGTGAACTGGAAAGTGACCTGAGATGACATGATGTGAATTGGAGCTATAGAAATAAACTGAATAGAATAGAATTTAGTGGTGAATAACAGCAGCCCAGACTTAAAGGTTTGGTATCAGGAAGTTAAAGGCCGTCTGCAACCAATCAGAGCTCGCCTCCTGGTTAGCAGATATCAGCAAACAAAGGCGTTCCCTGCTGCAGCCGGCTGCAGCTTCAGGTCGCAGCACGTCTGACAGATTGATGTCAGCGGCCGCCGTCATGTTGCTTCATCCATCGAGCATTGAACAGCCAGTGCAACTTCATCAGGATTCCCCCCCAGACTCCATGCTGAGGGCGTGACACGGAAAACCTCCCTCAGACACGAGCCGTGACTAACGGAGGCCGTCTGGAGGCGGGGCGTCGGATCCTCTGCTGTTTCATCCCACCTGCCTGTCTCGTCTCAGGTCAGACATGGCAACCGTCATGGAGGGAAACTGCTGATCAATGCAGGAGCTTAGCAGCTATTTTTATCCTGCAGGTGAGACTTTATCTCCTGCTGATGGTGATGGTACAGCACACACCCTTCTTTGATGTTTTTATTTATTTTTACAGACAAATTCAACCTGGATCTGCTTCTTGAAACTCTGGTCCAGCAGCTAAACCTCCATCACAGGTTTACAAAAAACTTAAAATCAATCCTCTGGACTTTGTTTCCAAGTTCGAAGACGTTTCTCTTCCATCCAGGAAGCTTTTTCAATCCAAATGTCAGAAATAGCGTTTAGTTCCAGGTTTTATCCAGCAGCCCAACAAAGCCTGGTTTTAGTTTAGAAAACATGCAAATAGAAACGGATGAACGGGTCCCCCCCTTTGGAATGGGGGTCGTTTGGCTTCTTTGTTAGCCTGCAATGCCCCATACCTGTCTATGTCTCTGAAAGGGGGGGGGGGCGTTAGAGGGAATAGTTGGCCTGGATGAATAGGGTCCCTGAGAAGAGTGGACTTTTAACCCTTTATAGGGCAAATTTCCATTTTTGATCACCTGCATCCTCCTTACAAAATGGAGTCCCCTCAGTGAGGTCTAGAAGCACAAGATCTATATCCAGCCATTCAGCAAAGATCCTGCTAAACGGCTGGACTTCTTACTTTGGCATTTGACCAATTAGAGGAGCTCTTGAATGATAGATTACCTACTGGAAATTAACATGGAAAAAAAGTTAAAAAGTAAAGTTAAAAAGTGAATAAGCCTAGTTAACAATTATATTTAATTAGATATATTTATAAACTAAAAAAAATCAGTAATATCAGCAATAATGCCTCTATGGTTATGTTGGACCAAAAAAAAAAAAAAAAGTATTTCTTTCACTCTCAGAAATCAAACAGATTTTTTCAGTTTTGTTAACGATCAGGTAAACTTCATCGGTCATTAGACGCGCTAACGCTACAGATGCTACCGACATCTATGCTGCGTGATGTTGTTATCGTTGTCTGGGCAACCACACTGCTTGACTTCATTTGGCAACGTTCAGCCAATCATGTAGCGTAACGTCACTAGCATGAAGCAGATCTGGTAGCTACAGAGGTATGTAATATGGCAAATATGGCTGCCATTGTTCCAGGCAAAGAAAGGATAGGGTAGCTCTGCCCAACGCGCATCAGACCCACTTTACCACCGCGCAGCTAGAGCAGCAAAGATGCTTCAGCCGCGCGTCAGAAATAAACTTGTCGTAAGTCAAAAGTCGCAGGGAAGCGGCTGTTCCAACAGTTGCATTTCCGAATTCTCCCGAGTGGTGCCCGACTTTACACGAGTGAATAAAGTGAATGTGATTGGTCGATTATCAAGGGGGCGGGATTGTTGTGGCAGAAGGTTTGTAGGCAGGTTTGGTTGTGGCTGGTTTGTTGGAACCATCTTGCTAACCAGTTAGCAACTTAGTGCTAGCAGGTTCCCAATGGGAAATTCCATTGGGACCAAGTAGCACTAAATTGCTAACCAGTTAGCATCTTAGTGCTAGCAGGTTCCCAATGGGAAATTCCATTGGGACCAAGTAGCACTAAATTGGTGACTTAGAAACGACGCTGTCAAGGAACGCTATGGACAGCGGAAACATGCAAGAGGAGGAGAGTTTAGTGTCGGAGGTCGTGGATGAGTCTCCTCCGTCATCCATTTTTTATTTAGGAGGAAAGCGGGGGACGAAGATGTTGTGGAAGAGGACGCCAGGGCGGCAGAAGCTTGGTTTGGTGTAGAAGGCTTCCAGCCGTACATGTTTGAGCCCTTGCCTCGCAACGCTGCCAGTTCTGTTAGCTCTACGCCTGCCGAAGACACAGACGTCCATCCCAGTGGACACTGGGACGCAACTCAATGGGAAAGGAAAGGATTCTGATTTCAACCGCTGCGTATATTAGCTGCGACATATGAATCAAGATGCTATGACCGAAAACATTTGATTGACAGATGAACGTTGATATATAATTGGCCGAATTCAGCTGTTCAGGCTGACGTATAGTGTGGGGGAAAGAAGTATTTGACCCCTTGCTGATTTTGCAGGTTTGCCCACTTACAAAGAATGCAACGACCTATAATTTTTATCATATGTACATTCTAACAGTGAGAGACAGAATCCCAAAGAAAATTCAACAACTGGAATATTAAGCTCCCTCCAAAGATTTTCAGGTGGATTCAGGTGTGGAGACTGGCTAGGCCACTCCAGAACCTTGATGTGCTTCTTCTTCAGCCACTCTTTTGTTGCCATGGAGATGTGCTTAGGGTCGTTGTGGTGCTGAAACACCCATCCTCCACCCATCTTCAGCTCTCTCACTGAGGTAAGGAGATCTTGGTCCAGAAGTCCACCATACATGGCCCCGTCCATCCTCCCCTCAATACCATGGAGTTGTCCCGCCCCCTTGGCTGAAAAGCACCCCCAAAGCATGATGTTGCCACCACCATGCTTGACGGTGGGGATGTTGTTGTTTGGGTTGTACTCGGTGTTCTTTTCCCTCCAAACACGGCGAGTTGAGTTGAGGCCAAAAAGTTCTATTGTGTTCTCATCTGACCACATCACCTTCTTCCAGGCCTCTTCTGAGTCGTCCAGGTGGTGAATGGCGAACTTCATGCGGGCCTCTACATGTTTCTTCTTGAGCAGGGGGACCTTGCGTGCGCTGCAGGATTTCAATCCATGACGGCTTAGTGTGTTATTAACCGTTTCTTTTGTAACTGAGGTCCCAGCTGCCTTCAGTTGATCCATCAGTTCCCCCCTTGTGGTTTCGGGATGATTCCTCACCGTTGGCATGATCAGGGACCCCCATCAGGCCAGATCCTGTGTAGAGGCCCAGACCGAGGGAGGTTGGCGGTGATGTGGTGCTTCTTCCATTTCCTGATAACTGCACCGACAGCTGATCTTTTTTCTCCAAGTTGTTTCCCATTCTCTGGTAGCCCATCCCAGCCTTGTGAGGATCAACCATCTTGTCCCTGATGTCCGTAGAAAGCTCTTTGGTCTTGCCCATGGTGGTGATGTTGGATGCTGGTTGTTTGGGTGTTGACAGGTGTGTTTTATACAGGTAACGAGGTGAGGCAGGTGTATTTGATGTAGATAATTGGTTGGGATTGGGGCTGTGTCTGAAAGAAAGACTAACTGGCTTGTAGGAGCCAGAATACTTGCTGTTTGGTAGGGGGTCAAATACTTGTTTTTCCTCATCAGATGGTTTAAATTTTTATAAATTCATATGTTAGAATTTCTGGAATGTTCTTTGGGATTCTGTCTCTCACTGTTAGAATGTACATATGATTAAAATTATAGATTGTTGCATCCTTTGTAAGTGCAAACCTGCAAAATCAGCAAGATGTCAAATACTTATTTGGCCCACTGTAACTAACTGGCCTGCAGAAGATAATAAAAAAAAACAGATTTTAAGATAGGATTTTTGTTAAAAATAGAAATGTTCTAACTTTTGGGACAATATGGTCTGATAAAGAGAACATTTCTATACATGTTTAAGCCAGAATGATTTGAAATTTAAATAAAACTTCCTTACGACTTTAAACAGAAGATTGACTTTAAGCTCCAGCGTTTCAGGCTGAAGGTCCATTCAGAAGGCCTTTGAAGAACACCTTCTTCCATCTCCTCCTGCTCCTATCGGGGATGTTTGCCTTTAACTGAGAACCTCCCATATCTGTGAGCAGAGATCAGCTGGACCAGCTGCTGGGTTGATGGGTGGGGGATTTCAGATGCCTCATTCTGCAGCTGTAATGGTTGACAGGACTTTCTGACTGAATGCTTTCATTATGAAGATGTTCCGCAGATGCAGATGATACACTTCCTGGTTGGCATGATGGCGTTGACATCCCCAGCTGCATCAGACCTGCAGCTCCCAGGAATCAATGATGAACCTTGATGGTGTGTTGATCATCTGAAGAGGATCTGAGCTCTGCAGGTTTTCCGCTGCTCCTTCTGCAGAACCAGTAAATGAGCAGGAGATCCTCTGTGAAGTTTCTTCTCCTCAGAGTGAGCGGAACAGCGGGTCCCAAACATCACATGCAGAAAGCACAAGAACACTTTCTTTCTCCGACTTTCTCGGAGTGATTCAGACAATTACTCACGGCTCACACGTGTGTGTCGTCATGCCGTGTGTGTGTGTGTCTGCGCGTGGGCGGGACGACACCAGCGTGGGCCGACGCGAGGTAAGGTTGGACGTCTCCTGGAACAGTCCGTCTGACGGGTCAGACGAGTCAGAGACGCACGACGGGACCCAGAAGCTGCTGGATGAGGAGGAGGAGCGTCCAGGTCTGCAGCTGTGATAACCTGCTCCACACCTGATAATCTCTTTAATGACGGTTCATCTGACATTAAGAATGTTGGTGAGCGTTTGATCCTGGCTGAACACGCCCTGGACACGATCACGTCTAGACAGACCATCTGAGCTGCCCACATGTGATCCGCCAAAACAAACACACATGCACGCACAGATGGCCAGACGGAGCATGTGGTTCCTGCAAAAGACACCCGACTGTATCAAACATCACATGGATGCATGCTCTGTGAAAACAGCCCCTTTCAAAATAAAAGCCCCTGCTTCTCTGCTGACATTCCTCCTGTTCTGCTCCACCTGTAAACAGATCTCAGAGCAGCTGGGAGCCCTGCATACTCAGCTGTTGGTTTATTGCCTTCCACCGTCTGAAAAACAGTGTTTATCTTATTGCTCAAAGAATGAGATGAAACCAAGATGTTCCTGCTGCGTTCGTGCGGCTCCAGAGCAGATGTTCAGAGGGGTTAACTGCTCCTCACCTGCCCTCTGAGGTCATCAGAGCAGACACACCACCGAGCCAAATAGAGCGGCAGGTAGTCATTCCATCCAAAACAGTTAAAATACAATCCACTGGACTTTGTTTCCAAGTTTGAAGACGTTTCTCTTCACATCCAGGAAGCTTTTTCATTTCAAAATGTCAGAAATAGCGTTTAGTTCAAGCAGGACTACACTGGAAAACAGGCCAAGCTCCAACATCTAGAAACAAAGGTGTTGATGGCAGCAGCACAGCTGATATTTCTCTCCAGGATGGAGTCACAGCCAAACAGGAACAGACCAGATGAAGCTACTATGAGAAAAAGCAGAGAGAGCAGAACGTTAGAGATTGAACTAACAGATTCTGCAGAGTGGGAGAATAGAGATAGAATGAAGCAGAATGATGAAAAAGGGGTCCCTATGTCCTCCAGCAGTCTAAGCCTATAGCAGCAGAACTATCCATATGGTATCAAAAAGTGATCTTATCCGTAAAAGAATCGTAAATGCTCTTCCAGAAATCACATCTCCTCTGCTTGAACCCGCCCCAGTCCGTTTCAGGGTTTCCTGTCTGTGTGGGATCACCAGCAGCCACACGGCCTCATGGGAATCCAGCTCTTGCAATCAGCCTGATAGTATCTGAAGTCCTGCTTCACCAAACACTCTTCCTGCACATGAATGTGAGTCTTTGATGCTTGACGACCTCCGTCAGAGTGTGGATGTGCTCTCTTCATCCTCTGACATAGGAGCTGGCTCGGAGCTCGTCTGCCTGGCTGTGTGTTTCCTGGACGGGGCCGCCTGTGGAGCTGGTTGACAGTTGCCTTTTGTATCTATACTTCCTCTCCACTGGAGTTTTTCCTCTCCACTGTCGCTACAAGCATGCTTAGTGTGAGGGATTGCTGAAGAGTCAATGAGTCGATGCAATCAGCTGGTTTTCCTTAGATAGAAAACTTTGAATCAATCTGACTGGATGATCTGGTGAACTGGAAAGTGACCTGAGATGACATGATGTGAATTGGAGCTATAGAAATAAACATGAATAGATTTGTTGTTTGGAGTGATGGAAGTCCGTAGCGCCACACTTCATCCCTCCTACAGGTGGTTCTGCTGCTGCTCTTTATCTGTTCTGCTTCAGATGGAGGAATCAGTTTATTCTAGTTTCAGCTGCTTCTCTGGTTCTGATCCAATAAAAACACTTTAAGCAGAAACTATTTCTGCCTGAAAATATAGGAAATCCTCAGGCCTACATGGAACCTGTTGTTTCCATCATGAATGTCAGAGATTTAAGGACATATTCCTGCTTGAACTATTATCACGTTTGGAACTGTGTCTGATTAATTTGTCTTTAAACAAGGAAGAAATAAACCTTTGTTTTCCTGTCTGAAGTTTTTTTCTTTAATTAACATTAATAAACACCTTAAAACTCCTCTGAAATGTAGGCACACCCCAGATTGTATTTATAATTTTTTCTATAATTGCAGCAAATTAAATCTCTAGCAGCATATCTGATCTAAGCTGGTTTCAGTGGGCTGGTATGCCAGGGACTGTCACTCTGGCACAAATGAGCAATTCTGCTTCCAACCTCATCAAAGGGAATCCGCTCATATAAAATGCTGATTTCCATGTACGGCTCATTCAGACAATGACAGAGCCTTTATGACATTTATGCCGTTTATGTACATTTTTGTTCATAAAGCTGTGAGCATAAAGCAACCATTGTGAAGCTTGTTTTATGTTTGACGCGTCTGCGTGGCCAAGTGATGCCAGTTTGGTTTCCTAATCCATCCCTCCCCTTCTGCGTGGACTCCATGCCGCTTTGCACCCCTTCGAATCCCTCTGTGCTGCTTTGGGCGGACTCCCGCCGTCTCCGCGGGGACCCCACGCTCCTCCATACCCCTTCGCACCCCTCTGCACTCCTTGGCACCCCTTCACGCGGACTTTGTGCTCCCCTGCCCAGACTCCATGCCTTCTCTGTGCCCCTTCGCAGGGAATCAGTGCTTCTCTATGCCCCTTTGCACGGATTCCCGGCCTCTCCACGCGACCTCCGTGCTCCTCCATACCCCTTCGCAACCCTCCGCGCCCCTTTGCACGGACTCCCGGCCTCTCTGTGCGACCTCCGTGCTCCTCCATCCCTCCGCGCCCCTTTGCATGAACTCCCGGCCTCTCCGCGCGACCTCTGTGCTCCTCCATGCCCCTTCGCACCCCCCCTTGCCCCTTTGCACGGACTCCTGGCCACTCCGCGGGGACCCCGTGCTGCTCCATACCTCTTCGCACCCCTCCGCGCCCCTTTGCATGGACTCCTGGCCTCTCTGTGCCACCTCTGTGCTCCTCCATAGCTCTTCGCACCCATCCGCGCCCCTTTGCACGTACTCCCGGCCTCTTCGCACGACCTCGGTGCTCCTCCATACCCCTTCGCACCCCTCCGCGCCCCTTTGCACGGACTCCCGGCCTCTCTGTGCGACCTCCGTGCTCCTCCATAGCTCTTCGCACCCATCCGCGCCCCTTTGCACGTACTCCCGGCCTCTTCGCACGACCTCCGTGCTCCTCCATACCCCTTCGCACCCCCCCTCGCCCCTTTGCACGGACTCCTGGCCACTCCGCGGGGACCCCGTGCTGCTCCATACCTCTTCGCACCCCTCCGCGCCCCTTTGCACGTACTCCCGGGCTCTCTGTGCGACCTCCGTGCTCCTCCATAGCTCTTCGCACCCCTCCGCGCCCCTTTGCACGAACTCCCGGCCTCTCTCTGCGACCTCCGTGCTCCTCCATAGCTCTTCGCACCCATCCGCGCCCCTTTGCACGGACTCCTGGCCACTCCGCGGGGACCCAGTGCTGCTCCATACCTCTTCGCATCCCTCCGCGCCCCTTTGCACGTACTCCCGGCCTCTCTGTGCGACCTCCGTGCTCCTCCATAGCTCTTCGCACCCCTCCGCGCCCCTTTGCACGTACTCCCGGCCTCTCTGTGCGACCTCCGTGCTCCTCCATAGCTCTTCGCACCCCTCCGCGCCCCTTTGCACGTACTCCCGGCCTCTCTGTGCGACCTCCGTGCTCCTCCATAGCTCTTCGCACCCCTCCGCGCCCCTTTGCACGGACTCCCGGCCTCTCTGTGCGACCTCCGTGCTCCTCCATAGCTCTTCGCACCCCTCCGCGCCCCTTTGCACGTACTCCCGGCCTCTCTGTGCGACCTCTGTGCTCCTCCATAGCTCTTCGCACCCCTCCGCGCCCCTTTGCACGGACTCCCGGCCTCTCTGTGCGACCTCCATGCTCCTCCATAGCTCATCGCACCCCCTCCGTGCCCCTTTGCGCGGACTCCCGGCCTCTCGGTGCGACCTCCGTGCTCCTCCTTAGCTCTTCGCACCCCTCCGCGCCCCTTCGCACGGACTCCCGGCCTCTCCGTGGGGACCCGTGCTCCTCCATGCCCCTTTGCAAGGACTCCATGCTCTCCATAATCAGTTAGAATTGAGGAAGTCTTTTGGATGAGAGACAAAATGTCTTCTTGAAAACTTCCCTTCCGGTTACCTAAACTGAACTTTTCCAACTTTCTATTTTCCACTGCAACAAAACTTTCCAATTTTGTTGCAGTGTCATAAAATAGCTCAGAGTTTAATGATTTTAATGGTTCTGATTACGTAGAG
>CM060082.1:43804316-44001816 GCA_030533445.1 Cyprinodon diabolis | reverse complement strand
AATACCTATTCTTTGGTTCTGTATTGAATCTCATCACGATCAGGGTGATTAATAACTGCTGGAAAGGCGTCGTTAATGGATTCTGTGCTGAAGATCCAGCAGCAGGAAATGAGACGAACAAAATGAAAAAGTTCAGAGAGGAAGAAGTGAATGAAAGGAGACGATCCGACATGAACTCAGAGACGCTCTGAAGACATCCACCACAACAGAAGCTCATTAAACCTGTTTGACGTCAGTCCTGTGTGTGTGTGTGTGTGAGGATCTGTGCAGCGCGCCGTCACACACACACACACACGCACACACCTTGTTATTTCAGGACTCTGTCAAACAACGCCGCCTGACTTCCTGTCTCATCGCCGTGGTAATCACTCTGCGGCACATCGCTCCTGTCCGAGGTCTCCAGCAATCATTATCTGCAGCAGTAATGATCATCTGCAAGGTGAGTCACTGAGCGCTGCAGGAAGGTGGCGCAGATGCTTGAGTGAAGGTGGGGTTACTGAGTTCATCCTCGCTGACGTTCTGCAACTCGGCTTCAACCCCTCAGACAAACTCTCCACACGTTCAGATCAGCCACTTCGCTCTGACTAGGAGAAAAGGCCTGATTCCAATTCTATTCAGTTTATTTCTATAGCGCCAATTCACATCATGTCATCTCAGGTCACTTTCCAGTTCACCAGATCATCCAGTCAGATTGATTCAAAGTTTTCTATCTAAGAAAAACCAGCTGATTGCATCGACTCATTGACTCTTCAGCAATCCCTCACACTAAGCATGCTTGTAGCGACAGTGGAGAGGAAAAACTCCCTTTGAACAGGAAGAAACCTCCAGCAGAACCAGGCTCAGTGTGAGCGGCCATCTGCTGAGGCCCACTGGGGTTCAAGGAGACAGAAGCAGACATAGAAAAAGAAGCATAGATACAAAAGCGTACTGATGACATCACCACATTCAAAGCTAGTCTGGAGCCGCATTTCACCTCCTGTTATTAATAGTCTCTAGATAATAATAAATTATGACTTTTTTCATTTAGTGGAGGAATAATAATGAACACAGTCAAATAAACACAAATCAAATGAACATTTTGCCAAATAAACCAATCAAACCTCCATCAGAGCCAGCGGTCCTTCACACACGGCTATGCAGAGAGAGGGCTGCTGCAGACGGGCTAACGTTAGCCCTGGATGCTGCAGAAGGGCTAACGTTAGCCCTCGATGCTGCAGACGGGCTAACGTTAGCCCTGGATGCTGCAGAAGGGCTAACGTTAGCCCTGGATGCTGCAGAAGGGCTAACGTTAGCCCTGGATGCTGCAGACGGGCTAACGTTAGCCCTGGGCGCTGCAGACGGGCTAACGTTAGCCCTGGCCGCTGCAGACGGGCTAACGTTAGCCATGGCTGCGGTTAGCCTCGGAGCTCTGCAGGTGGCCACAATCCTTTCAATATCTGAACTATTATTTAATTCTGTACTAAATTGGTAAATGTTCCATATAGTGAAGCTTAAAGTTTAATCTTCTCGCCTCAAATGATCTTAAAATGTACTTTTATTGAACAACAGCAGCAGAAAAGAGAACTTTCAACTTAATCCTCTGAGCTCTGTGAGCGCTAACCTGGAAGCTTCTGCTGCTGCAGTGCATGCTGGGACAGCTGTCAGTCTGGAGAACGGACAAGTCTGCTCTTATGCATGCTGGGTAATGGACTTGGTAGTTCTCAGTCCTGCCCATCGGGGACCAGATTCCACTCTTCTTTTCTCATCATTCTGATGCTCATTTTAAACATGACATTATTAAGATGCTGTGATGCGATTCGAAGGTTGGCCAGGTGTGCTCAACAGGTGTTTTATACAGGTTCAATTGCTCCTGGAGACGGTTCTACTCTGAGATGGCACCAAACAGGATGTTTCATTTTTGTGGTTCTTCCCTGTTCTGCCCTGTGAGCTGTAGGAACCATGTGGCAACCAGGCTGTAGGAACCATGGCTGTTTGTCTCGCTGTAGGAACCATGGCTGTAGTAACCATGGCTGTTTGTCTTGCTGTAGGAACCATGGCTGTAGGAACCATGTGGCAACCATGGCTGTAGGAACCATGTGGCAACCAGGCTGTGGGAACCATGGCTGTTTGTGTCGCTGTGGGAACCATGGCTGTAGGAACCATGGCTCGTTGCCTCGCTGTAGGAACCATGGCTCGTTGCCTCGCTGTGGGAACCATGGCTTTGGGAACCATGGCTGTAGTAACCGAGGCTGTTTGTCTCGCTGTGGGAACCATGGCTGTAGGAAACATGGCCGTTTGTCTCGATGTGGGAACCATGGCTGTAGGAACCATGGCTGTTTGTCTCGCTGTGGGAACCATGGCTGTAGTAACCATGGCTGTTTGTCTCGCTGTAGGAACCATGGCTGTAGTAACCATGGCTGTTTGTCTCGCTGTAGGAACCATGGCCGTAGTAACCATGGCTGTTTGTCTTGCTGTAGGAAGCATGGCTGTAGGAACCATGTGGCAACCATGGCTGTAGGAACCATGTGGCAACCAGGCTGTGGGAACCATGGCTGTTTGTGTCGCTGTGGGAACCATGGCTGTAGGAACCATGGCTCGTTGCCTCGCTGTGGGAACCATGGCTTTGGGAACCATGGCTGTAGGTACCATGGCTGTTTGTCTCGCTGTGGGAACCATGGCTGTAGGAAACATGGCCGTTTATCTCGATGTGGGAACCATGGCTGTAGGAACCATGGCTGTTTGTCTCGCTGTGGGAACCATGGCTGTAGGTACCATGGCTGTTTGTCTCGCTGTGGGAACTATGGCTGTAGGAAACATGGCCGTTTGTCTCGCTGTGGGAACCATGGCTGTAGGAAACATGGCCGTTTGTCTCGCTGTGGGAACCATGGCTGTAGAAACCATGGCTGTTTGTCTCGCTGTGGGAACCATGGCTGTAGGAACCATGGCTGTAGGAACCATGGCTGTTTGTCTCGCTGTGGGAACCATGGCTGTAGGAACCATGACTGTTTGTCTCGCTGTGGGAACCATGGCTGTAGGAACCATGGCTGTAGGAACCATGGCTGTTTGTCTCGCTGTGGGAACCATGGCTGTAGGTACCATGGCTGTAGGAACCATGGCTGTTTGTCTCGCTGTGGGAACCATGGCTGTAGGAACCATGACTGTTTGTCTCGCTGTGGAACCATGGCTGTAGGAACCATGGCTGTTTGTCTCACTGTGGAACCATGGCTGTGGGAACCATGGCTGTAGGAACCATGGCTGTTTGTCTCACTGTGGGGACCATGGCTGTGGGAACCATGGCTGTAGTAACCATGGCTGTTTGTCTTGCAGTGGGAACCATGGCTGTAGGAACCATGGCTGTTTGTCTCATTGTGGGAACCATGGCTGTAGGAACCATGGCTGTTTGTCTCGCTGTGGGAACCATGGCTGTAGGAACCATGGCTGTTTGTCTCATTGTGGGAACCATGGCTGTAGGAACCATGGCTGTTTGTCTCACTGTGAGAACCATAGCTGTAGGAACCATGGGTGTTTGTCTCATTGTGGGAACCATGGCTGTAGGAACCATGGCTGTTTTTCTCGCTGTGGGAACCATGGCTGTAGGAACCATGGCTGTTTGTCTCGCTGTGGGAACCATGGCTGTAGGTACCATGGCTGTAGGAACCATGGCTGTTTGTCTCGCTGTGGGAACCATGGCTGTAGGGAAAACATGGCCGTTTGTCTCGCTGTGGGAACCATGGCTGTAGAAACCATGGCTGTTTGTCTCGCTGTGGGAACCATGGCTGTAGGAACCATGGCTGTAGGAACCATGGCTGTTTGTCTCGCTGTGGGAACCATGGCTGTAGGAACCATGACTGTTTGTCTCGCTGTGGGAACCATGGCTGTAGGAACCATGGCTGTTTTTCTCGCTGTGGGAACCATGGCTGTAGGAACCATGGCTGTTTGTCTCGCTGTGGGAACCATGGCTGTAGGTACCATGGCTGTAGGAACCATGGCTGTTTGTCTCACTGTGGAACCATGGCTGTGGGAACCATGGCTGTAGGAACCATGGCTGTTTGTCTCACTGTGGGGCCCATGGCTGTGGGAACCATGGCTGTAGTAACCATGGCTGTTTGTCTTGCAGTGGGAACCATGGCTGTAGGAACCATGGCTGTTTGTCTCATTGTGGGAACCATGGCTGTAGGAACCATGGCTGTTTATCTCATTGTGGGAACCATGGCTGTAGGAACCATGGGTGTTTGTCTCATTGTGGGAACCATGGCTGTAGGAACCATGGCTGTTTGTCTCGCTGTGGGAACCATGGCTGTAGGAACCATGACTGTTTGTCTCGCTGTGGGAACCATGGCTGTAGGAACCATGGCTGTTTTTCTCGCTGTGGGAACCATGGCTGTAGGAACCATGGCTGTTTGTCTCGCTGTGGGAACCATGGCTGTAGGTACCATGGCTGTAGGAACCATGGCTGTTTGTCTCGCTGTGGGAACCATGGCTGTAGGAACCATGACTGTTTGTCTCGCTGTGGAACCATGGCTGTAGGAACCATGGCTGTTTGTCTCATTGTGGGAACCATGGCTGTAGGAACCATGGCTGTTTGTCTCGCTGTGAGAACCATGGCTGTAGGAACCATGGGTGTTTGTCTCATTGTGGGAACCATGGCTGTAGGAACCATGGCTGTTTGTCTCGCTGTGGGAACCATGGCTGTAGGAACCATGACTGTTTGTCTCGCTGTGGGAACCATGGCTGTAGGAACCATGGCTGTTTTTCTCGCTGTGGGAACCATGGCTGTAGGAACCATGGCTGTTTGTCTCGCTGTGGGAACCATGGCTGTAGGTACCATGGCTGTAGGAACCATGGCTGTTTGTCTCGCTGTGGGAACCATGGCTGTAGGAACCATGACTGTTTGTCTCGCTGTGGAACCATGGCTGCAGGAACCATGGCTGTTTGTCTCACTGTGGAACCATGGCTGTGGGAACCATGGCTGTAGGAACCATGGCTGTTTGTCTCACTGTGGGGACCATGGCTGTGGGAACCATGGCTGTAGTAACCATGGCTGTTTGTCTTGCTGTGGGAACCATGGCTGTAGGAACCAGGGCTGTTTGTCTCATTGTGGGAACCATGGCTGTAGGAACCATGGCTGTTTGTCTTGCTGTGGGAACCATGGCTGTAGGAACCATGGCTGTTTGTCTCATTGTGGGAACCATGGCTGTAGTAACCATGGTTGTTTGTCTCATTGTGGGAACCATGGCTGTAGGAACCATAGCTGTTTGTCTCATGTGGGAACCATGGCTGTAGGAACCATGGCTGTTTGTCTCATTGTGGAAATCATGGCTGTAGGAACCATGGCTGTTTGTCTCGCTGTGGGAACCATGGCTGTAGGAACCATGGCTCGTTGCCTCGCTGTGGGAACCATGGCTGTAGGAACCATGGCTGTTTGTCTCGCTGTGAGAACCATGGCTGTAGGAACCATGGGTGTTTGTCTCATTGTGGGAACCATGGCTGTAGGAACCATGGCTTTTTGTCTCATTGTGGGAACCATGGCTGTAGGAACCATGGCTCGTTGCCTCGCTGTGGGAACCATGGCTGTAGGAACCATGGCTCGTTGCCTCGCTGTGAGAACCATGGCTGTAGGAACCATGGCTGTTTGTCTCATTGTGGGAACCATGGCTGTAGGAACCATGGCTGTTTGTCTCATTGTGGGAACCATGGCTGTAGGAACCATGGCTGTTTGCCTCGCTGTGGGAACCATGGCTGTAGGAACCATGGCTGTTTGTCTCGCTGTGAGAACCATGGTTGAGGAACCATGGCTGTTTGTCTCGCTGTGGGAACCATAGCTGTAGGAACCATGGCTCGTTGCCTCGCTGTGGGAACCATGGCTGTAGGAACCATGGCTGTTTGTCTCGCTGTGGGAACCATGGCTGTAGGAACCATGGCTGTTTGTCTCATGTGGGAACCATGGCTGTAGGAACCATGGCTGTTTGTCTCATTGTGGGAATCATAGCTGTAGGAACCATGGCTGTTTGTCTCGCTGTGGGAACCATGGCTGTAGGAACCATGGCTCGTTGCCTCGCTGTGGGAACCATGGCTGTAGGAACCATGGGTGTTTGTCTCATTGTGGGAACCATGGCTGTAGGAACCATGGCTGTTTGTCTCATTGTGGGAACCATGGCTGTAGGAACCATGGCTCGTTGCCTCGCTGTGGGAACCATGGCTGTAGGAACCATGGCTGTTTGTCTCGCTGTGAGAACCATGGCTGTAGGAACCATGGCTGTTTGTCTCATTGTGGGAACCATGGCTGTAGGAACCATGGCTGTTTGTCTCATTGTGGGAACCATGGCTGTAGGAACCATGGCTGTTTGTCTCATTGTGGGAACCATGGCTGTAGGAACCATGGCTGTTTGTCTCGCTGTGGGAACCATGGCTGTAGGAACCATGACTGTTTGTCTCGCTGTGGGAACCATGGCTGTAGGAACCATGGCTGTTTTTCTCGCTGTGGGAACCATGGCTGTAGGAACCATGGCTGTTTGTCTGGCTGTGGGAACCATGGCTGTAGGTACCATGGCTGTAGGAACCATGGCTGTTTGTCTCGCTGTGGGAACCATGGCTGTAGGAACCATGACTGTTTGTCTCGCTGTGGAACCATGGCTGTAGGAACCATGGCTGTTTGTCTCATTGTGGGAACCATGGCTGTAGGAACCATGGCTGTTTGTCTCGCTGTGAGAACCATGGCTGTAGGAACCATGGGTGTTTGTCTCATTGTGGGAACCATGGCTGTAGGAACCATGGCTGTTTGTCTCGCTGTGGGAACCATGGCTGTAGGAACCATGACTGTTTGTCTCGCTGTGGGAACCATGGCTGTAGGAACCATGGCTGTTTTTCTCGCTGTGGGAACCATGGCTGTAGGAACCATGGCTGTTTGTCTCGCTGTGGGAACCATGGCTGTAGGTACCATGGCTGTAGGAACCATGGCTGTTTGTCTCGCTGTGGGAACCATGGCTGTAGGAACCATGACTGTTTGTCTCGCTGTGGAACCATGGCTGCAGGAACCATGGCTGTTTGTCTCACTGTGGAACCATGGCTGTGGGAACCATGGCTGTAGGAACCATGGCTGTTTGTCTCACTGTGGGGACCATGGCTGTGGAAACCATGGCTGTAGTAACCATGGCTGTTTGTCTTGCTGTGGGAACCATGGCTGTAGGAACCAGGGCTGTTTGTCTCATTGTGGGAACCATGGCTGTAGGAACCATGGCTGTTTGTCTTGCTGTGGGAACCATGGCTGTAGGAACCATGGCTGTTTGTCTCATTGTGGGAACCATGGCTGTAGTAACCATGGTTGTTTGTCTCATTGTGGGAACCATGGCTGTAGGAACCATAGCTGTTTGTCTCATGTGGGAACCATGGCTGTAGGAACCATGGCTGTTTGTCTCATTGTGGAAATCATTGCTGTAGGAACCATGGCTGTTTGTCTCGCTGTGGGAACCATGGCTGTAGGAACCATGGCTCGTTGCCTCGCTGTGGGAACCATGGCTGTAGGAACCATGGCTGTTTGTCTCGCTGTGAGAACCATGGCTGTAGGAACCATGGGTGTTTGTCTCATTGTGGGAACCATGGCTGTAGGAACCATGGCTGTTTGTCTCATTGTGGGAACCATGGCTGTAGGAACCATGGCTCGTTGCCTCGCTGTGGGAACCATGGCTGTAGGAACCATGGCTTGTTGCCTCGCTGTGAGAACCATGGCTGTAGGAACCATGGCTGTTTGTCTCATTGTGGGAACCATGGCTGTAGGAACCATGGCTGTTTGTCTCATTGTGGGAACCATGGCTGTAGGAACCATGGCTGTTTGCCTCGCTGTGGGAACCATGGCTGTAGGAACCATGGCTGTTTGTCTCGCTGTGAGAACCATGGTTGAGGAACCATGGCTGTTTGTCTCGCTGTGGGAACCATAGCTGTAGGAACCATGGCTCGTTGCCTCGCTGTGGGAACCATGGCTGTAGGAACCATGGCTGTTTGTCTCGCTGTGGGAACCATGGCTGTAGGAACCATGGCTGTTTGTCTCATGTGGGAACCATGGCTGTAGGAACCATGGCTGTTTGTCTCATTGTGGGAATCATGGCTGTAGGAACCATGGCTGTTTGTCTCGCTGTGGGAACCATGGCTGTAGGAACCATGGCTCGTTGCCTCGCTGTGGGAACCATGGCTGTAGGAACCATGGGTGTTTGTCTCATTGTGGGAACCATGGCTGTAGGAACCATGGCTGTTTGTCTCATTGTGGGAACCATGGCTGTAGGAACCATGGCTCGTTGCCTCGCTGTGGGAACCATGGCTGTAGGAACCATGGCTGTTTGTCTCGCTGTGAGAACCATGGCTGTAGGAACCATGGCTGTTTGTCTCATTGTGGGAACCATGGCTGTAGGAACCATGGCTGTTTGTCTCATTGTGGGAACCATGGCTGTAGGAACCATGGCTGTTTGCCTCGCTGTGGGAACCATGGCTGTAGGAACCATGGCTGTTTGTCTCGCTGTGAGAACCATGGCTGTAGGAACCATGGGTGTTTGTCTCGCTGTGGGAACCATGGCTGTAGGAACCATGGCTCGTTGCCTCGCTGTGGAAACCATGGCTGTAGGAACCATGGCTGTTTGTCTCGCTGTGGGAACCATGGCTGTAGGAACCATGGCTGTTTGTCTCGCCATGAGAACCATGGCTGTAGGAACCATGGCTCGTTGCCTCGCTGTGGGAACCATGGCTGTAGGAACCATGGCTGTTTGTCCCGCTGTGAGAACCATGGCTCTAGGAACCATGGCTGTCTGTCTCATTGTGGGAACCATGGCTGTAGGAACCATGGCTGTTTGTCTCGCTGTGAGAACCATGGCTCTAGGAACCATGGCTGTTTGTCTCATTGTGGGAACCATGGCTGTAGGAACCATGGCTGTTTGTCTCATTGTGGGAACCATGGCTGTAGGAACCATGGCTGTTTGCCTCGCTGTGGGAACCATGGCTGTAGGAACCATGGCTGTTTGTTCTCTGTAGGAACCAATGAAAACCTCTCTGAGATGCAGGTTTAAATCCCCATAATTTTTTGTTGGTTTTATGTCCACTTTGAGGATAAAGCCTTAAAAGCCTTTGTTTTCTACATACAGCTGCTTTTTTCTGTTACTCGACTTTTCTGGTTTTAACTTTTAGTTTTCCAGGAAAGTTTGTCAGATTTATTGCTTTTAGAATTTATCTGAGTTCCTGACAGAAGGGAGGACTGCATCAGCCTTTAAACTCATTGGCTTTCATGGACGTCTTAAGGAAAAACTAAAAACGGAAACAGGTGAAGTTCACCTTAAATGCACTGAGCTGATGCATCATAATGACTTCAGTTTCCAGGAATTCAAAGCTCCTCTGAATAGATTAGATTCATTTGAAATGATGGACAGGCAGATGTAATTATCTATATGTAAGGTGAGAGGAAGGTTCACCTCTGCGTCATCATAATTTCCATTTGGAGATGATGAAGACCTTTCATCCTCACCTGCTCCGGTCCGGTTCATTATCTCGTCTCTCTGCCGAGCGGCGTGGCTCTGAGAGGCTGGCTGTTAATGTGTGCGGGTTATTACCCCGAGCTGGGGGTCACACCGGGCTTCAGAATCAGGGCTGCAGGCTGAGCTCGTCAGCAGGACGAATCATCTGTGATCTTCAGTAATTGGAGACATTTTTAACACCTCGCATAAACGTAGCACATCCAGCTGTAGCTGGAAACCATCTTTTCCTCCTGCATGTTTCTGTCCACAGGCTCTTCAGTGGTTCTGATAACGACCAGACGTGTCGGAGGTCACAGTTCGGCTAATTAAATGTGCTTTTTGTCTTCATACATCCGACCTTAAGATGTTACCTATCCTGTTAGATCACTGGGTAAACGGGTTCTTTTGCTGTCCTGATCCATCGACGTGGAGTTTTAGACAGAAATCCTTTTTTGGAGCCTTAAATTGATGCAACAAAATTTTCTACCTGTTTATTAAAGCCCCTCAATCCTGCTAAGGCTCCTGTCACACCTTGCTGATTTATCCAGCGTCTGCCTGACGTCCCAGAATCTCCTAAATGCAGGCATCGCTGAACTTTCTATGGATGTTTTCTATTCTGGGCGTATACATAGAGGATTCTTGAGTCCAGAACTTCTGTCCAACGACAGCCTAACTTCTGCATAACGCACGGCAGCGTAATGCCCATGAAATGATGGACAAGCCAGTGTCCTGATGGGGGCAGCGATGCGCCCGGAGGAGCCCGGCCTGCAGAAAAGGATTTCTTTGATAGCGTTATTAACCTAGCTGCTGTTTACCCCCTGTCCAAAAAAAAAAGAAAAAGAAAGAAGGTTTTTGGTGGCAGCAGATTCAGCATCATGTCTGCTAGGAAGTTTGTTGGACATAGGCGTCACTGATCCGTCCCCGAAACACAATTCATCCTGTGTGAACAGATATACATCCGGGTGTCCATAAATAATGTAATTATGGTCCTGAACTTACGTATTTCTGTCCTTAACTCATTAAAGAGTGAGTTAAGAACCCAAAGCCAAAAACCCTTCAATAAAATTGAGGACAACCCCGATGTATATCTGGATGCACAAATGAGCTGATGGTGCCGGACGGATCGGGTAGCGACAGTTGGCGTCTTGTTCACGGATTTAAAGCGAGTGAGAGCGTGCAGGCAGTACAATAATTTGTGCATCATGTGTGGTTTAGAACTACTTCGGTTGCTAAGACAATAAGAGAGAGCGGGATGTGGGGAGGAGGTTGCTTGTGAAACCTGTGCAGCGTATCTGTCCAAAGCGATGCTCTGATCAACCAGCGTTCAACTGATTGATCAGTGAGCGCATTGATACCTTTACCCAGTTACCAGTCGAAGCTGTGCATCCTGTTAAATGGAAGACGTTGAATCCACAATAAGCATCTGCCTGAAATTAACTTTTGGAACTTAGGATGTCTGCGCTACATAGCACGTGATGCTACATAACACATGATACTACATAGCATGTGGTGCTACATAGCATATGATGCTACATAGCACGTGATGCTACATAACACATGATGCTACATAGCACGTGATGCTACATAACACATGATGCTACATAGCACGTGATGCTACATAACACGTGATGCTACATAGCACGTAATTCTACATAGCACGTGATGCTACATAGCACATGATGCTACATAGCACATGATGCTACATAACACATGATGCTACATATCACGTGATGCTACATAACACATGAAGCTACATAGCACGTGATGCTACATAACACATGATGCTACATAGCACATGATGCTACATAGCACGTGATGCTACATAGTATGTGATGCTACCTAACACATGATGCTACATATCACGTGATGCTACATAACAAATGATGCTACATAGCAGGTGATACTACATAGCACATGATGCCACATAACACATGATGCTACATATCACGTGATGCTACATAACACATGATGCTACATAGCACGTGATGCTACATAGCACATGATTTCGTATAACACATGATGCTACATATCACGTGATGCTACATAACACATGATGCTACATATCACGTGATGCTACATAGCAGGTGATGCTACATAACACATGATGCTACATAGCACGTGATGCCACATAACACATTATGCTACATATCACATGATGCTACATAGCAGGTGATGACACATAAGACATGATGCTACATAGAACATGATGCTACATAGCACGTGATGCTACAAAGAACATGATGCTACATAGCACGTGATGCTAAATAACACATGATGCTACATAGCATGTGATGCTACATAGCACGTGATGCCACATAACACATGATGCTACATATCACATGATGCTACATAGCAGGTGATGCTACATAACACGTGATGCTACATAGCAAGTGATGCTAAATAGCACATGATGCTACATAGCAGGTGATGCTACATAACACATGATCCCACATAGCAGGTGATGCTACATAACACATGATGATACATAGCACATGATGCTACATAGCACGTGATGCTACATAACACATGATGATACATAGCAGGTGATGCTACATAACACATGATGATACATAGCACATGATGCTACATAGCACGTGATGCTACATAACACATGATGATACATAGCAGGTGATGCTACATAACACATGATGCTACATAGCACGTGATGCTACATAGCAGGTGATGCTATATAACACATGATGCCACATAGCAGGTGATCCTACATAACACATGATGATACATAGCAGGTGATGCTACTTAACACATGATGCCACATAACACATGATGCTACATAGAACATGATGCTACATAGCACGTGATGCTACATAGAACATGATGCTACATAGCACGTGATGCTAAATAACACATGATGCTACATAGCATGTGATATGTGATACTACATAGCACGTGATGCCACATAACACATGATGCTACATATCATGTGATGCTACATAGCAGGTGATGCTACATAACACGTGATGCTACATAGCACGTAATTCTACATAGCACGTGATGCTACATAGCACATGATGCTACATAGCACATGATGCTACATAACACATGATGCTACATATCACGTGATGCTACATAACACATGAAGCTACATAGCACGTGATGCTACATAACACATGATGCTACATAGCACATGATGCTACATAGCACGTGATGCTACATAGCATGTGATGCTACCTAACACATGATGCTACATAGCACGTGATGCTACATAACAAATGATGCTACATAGCAGGTGATACTACATAGCACATGATGCCACATAACACATGATGCTACACATCACGTGATGCTACATAGCACATGATGCTACATAGCATGTGATGCTACATAGCACGTGATGCCACATAACACATGATGCTACATATCACATGATGCTACATAGCAGGTGATGCTACATAACACGTGATGCTACATAGCAAGTGATGCTAAATAGCACATGATGCTACATAGCAGGTGATGCTACATAACACATGATCCCACATAGCAGGTGATGCTACATAACACATGATGATACATAGCACATGATGCTACATAGCACGTGATGCTACATAACACATGATGATACATAGCAGGTGATGCTACATAACACATGATCCCACATAGCAGGTGATGCTACATAACACATGATGATACATAGCACATGATGCTACATAGCACGTGATGCTACATAACACATGATGATACATAGCAGGTGATGCTACATAACACATGATGCTACATAGCACGTGATGCTACATAGCAGGTGATGCTATATAACACATGATGCCACATAGCAGGTGATCCTACATAACACATGATGATACATAGCAGGTGATGCTACTTAACACATGATGCCATATAACACATGATGCTACATAGAACATGATGCTACATAGCACGTGATGCTACATAGAACATGATGCTACATAGCACGTGATGCTAAATAACACATGATGCTACATAGCATGTGATATGTGATACTACATAGCACGTGATGCCACATAACACATGATGCTACATATCATGTGATGCTACATAGCAGGTGATGCTACATAACACGTGATGCTACATAGCACGTAATTCTACATAGCACGTGATGCTACATAGCACATGATGCTACATAGCACATGATGCTACATAACACATGATGCTACATATCACGTGATGCTACATAACACATGAAGCTACATAGCACGTGATGCTACATAACACATGATGCTACATAGCACATGATGCTACATAGCACGTGATGCTACATAGCATGTGATGCTACCTAACACATGATGCTACATAGCACGTGATGCTACATAACAAATGATGCTACATAGCAGGTGATACTACATAGCACATGATGCCACATAACACATGATGCTACACATCACGTGATGCTACATAACACATGATGCTACATAGCACGTGATGCTACATAGCACATGATTTCGTATAACACATGATGCTACATATCACGTGATGCTACATAACACATGATGCTACATATCACGTGATGCTACATAACAGGTGATGCTACATAACACATGATGCTACATAGCACGTGATGCCACATAACACATTATGCTACATATCACATGATGCTACATAGCAGGTGATGCCACATAAGACATGATGCTACATAGAACATGATGCTACATAGCACGTGATGCTACAAAGAACATGATGCTACATAGCACGTGATGCTAAATAACACATGATGCTACATAGCATGTGATGCTACATAGCACGTGATGCCACATAACACATGATGCTACATATCACATGATGCTACATAGCAGGTGATGCTACATAACACGTGATGCTACATAGCAAGTGATGCTAAATACCACATGATGCTTCATAGCAGGTGATGCTACATAACACATGATCCCACATAGCAGGTGATGCTACATAACACATGATGATACATAGCACATGATGCTACATAGCACGTGATGCTACATAACACATGATGATACATAGCAGGTGATGCTACATAACACATGATCCCACATAGCAGGTGATGCTACATAACACATGATGATACATAGCACATGATGCTACATAGCACGTGATGCTACATAACACATGATGATACATAGCAGGTGATGCTACATAACACATGATGCTACATAGCACGTGATGCTACATAGCAGGTGATGCTATATAACACATGATGCCACATAGCAGGTGATCCTACATAACACATGATGATACATAGCAGGTGATGCTACTTAACACATGATGCCACATAACACATGATGCTACATAGAACATGATGCTACATAGCACGTGATGCTACATAGAACATGATGCTACATAGCACGTGATGCTAAATAACACATGATGCTACATAGCATGTGATGCTACATAGCACGTGATGCCACATAACACATGATGCTACATATCATGTGATGCTACATAGCAGGTGATGCGACATAACACATGATGCTACATAGCACATGATGCTACATAGCACGTGATGCTACATAGCACGTGATGCTACATAGCATGTGATGCTACATAACAGATGATGCTACATAGCAGGTGATGCTACATAGCACATGATACCACATAACACATGATGCTACATATCACGTGATGCTACATAACACATGATGCTACATAGCACGTGATGCTACATAGCACATGATGCCACATAACACATGATGCTACATATCACGTGATGCTATATAACACATGATGCTACATATCACGTGATGCTACATAGCAGGTGATGCTACATAACACATAATGCTTCATAGCACGTGACGCCACATAACACATTATGCTACATAGCACGTGATGCCACATAACACATGATGCTACATATCACGTGATGCTACATAGCAGGTGATGCTACATAGCAGGTGATGCCACATAACACATGATGCTACATAGCATGTGATGCTACATAGCACGTGATGCCACATAACACATGATGCTACATTTCACGTGATGCTACATAGCACGTGATGCCACAAAACACACGATGCTACATAGAACATGATGCTACATAGCACGTGATGCTACATAGAACATGATGCTACATAGCACGTGATGCTAATGAACACATGATGCTACATAGCATGTGATGCTACATAGCACGTAATGCCACATAACACATGATGCTACATATCACGTGATGCTACATAGCAGGTGATGCCACATAACACATGATGCTACATATCACGTGATTCTACATAGCAGGTGATGCTACATAACACATGATGATACATAGAACATGATGCTACATAGCACGTGATGCTACATAGAACATGATGCTACACAGCACGTTATGCTAAATAACACATGATGCCACATAGCAGGTGATCCTACATAACACATGATGCTACATATCACGTGATTCTACATAGCAGGTGATGCTAAATAACACGTGATGCTACATAACACATGATGCCACATAGCAGGTGATGCTACATAACACATGATGATACATAGCACATGATGCTACATAGCACGTGATGCTACATAGCACATGATGCTACATAGCACATGATGCTACATAGCACGTGATGCTACATAGCACATGATGCCACATAACACATGATGCTACATATCACGTGATGCTACATAACACATGATGCTACATAGCACGTGATGCTACATAGCACATGATGCCACATAACACATGATGCTACATATCACGTGATGCTACATAACACATGATGCTACATATCACGTGATGCTGCATAGCAGGTGATGCTACATAACACATGATGCTACATAGCACGTGATGCCACATAACACATTATGCTACATAGCACGTGATGCCACATAACACATGATGCTACATATCACGTGATGCTACATAGCAGGTGATGCTACATAGCACGTGATGCCACATAACACATGATGCTACATAGCATGTGATGCTACATAGCACGTGATGCCACATAACACATGATGCTACATAGCACGTGATGCTACATAGCACGTGATGCCACAAAACTCATGATGCTACATAGAACATGATGCTACATAGCACGTGATGCTATATAGCACGTGATGCTACATAGAACATGATGCTACATAGCACGTGATGCTAAATAATACATGATGCTACATAGCATGTGATGCTACATAGCACGTGATGCCACATAACACATGATGCTACATATCACATGATGCTACATAGCAGGTGATGCGACATAACACATGATGCTACATATCACGTGATGCTACATAGCAGGTGATGCCACATAACACATGATGCTACATAGAACATGATGCTACATAGCACGCGATGCTACATAGAACATGATGCTACATAGCACGTGATGCTAAATAACACATGATGCTACATAGCATGTGATGCTACATAGCACGTGATGCCACATAACACATGATGCTACATATCACGTGATGCTACATAGCAAGTGATGCCACATAACACATGATGCTACATATCACGTGATGCTACATAGCAGGGGATGCTACATAACACGTGATGCTAGATAGCAAGTGATGCTACATAGCACGTGATGCTACATAGCAGGTGACGCTACATAACACATGATGCCACATAGTAGGTGATGCTACATAACACATGATGATACATAGCACATGATGCTACATAGCACGTGATGCTACATAACACATGATGATACATAGCAGGTAATGCTACATAACACATGATGCTACATAGCACGTGATGCTACATAGCAGATGATGCTACATAACACATGATGCCACATAGCAGGTGATGCTATATAGCAGGTGATGCTACATAGCACATGATGTAATATAGCATCAGGAACTGGATGAAGTCTGAATTGGACAGAATAAATAGGTAACAAAAGATTATGATTTATATATGATTAATCAGTCTCACACTGGTGAGCCTGATTGATTAATATAAAGGGAGTTTTATCCTCTCCACTGTCGCTACAAGCATGCTTAGTGTGAGGGATTGCTGAAGAGTCAATGAGTCGATCCAATCAGCTGGTTTTCCTTAGATAGAAAACTTTGAATCAATCTGACTGGATGATCTGGTGAACTGGAAAGTGACCTGAGATGACATGATGTGAATTGGAGCTATAGAAATAAACTGAATAGAATGGATTATATTTTCATGACATGAGTCAAATTCCTTAAAAAGTTTTATAGAGAGATTTAGCAGGTGATGCCACATAACACATGATGCTACATATCAAGTGATTCTACATAGCAGGTGATGCTACATAACACATGATGATACATAGAACATGATGCTACATAGCACGTGATGCTACATAGAACATGATGCTACACAGCACGTTATGCTAAATAACACATGATGCCACATAGCAGGTGATCCTACATAACACATGATGCTACATATCACGTGATTCTACATAGCAGGTGATGCTAAATAACACGTGATGCTACATAACACATGATGCCACATAGCAGGTGATGCTACATAACACATGATGATACATAGCACATGATGCTACATAGCACGTGATGCTACATAGCACATGATGCTACATAGCACATGATGCTACATAGCACGTGATGCTACATAGCACATGATGCCACATAACACATGATGCTACATAGCACGTGATGCTACATAGCACATGATGCCACATAACACATGATGCTACATATCACGTGATGCTACATAACACATGATGCTACATAGCACGTGATGCTACATAGCACATGATGCCACATAACACATGATGCTACATATCACGTGATGCTACATAACACATGATGCTACATATCACGTGATGCTGCATAGCAGGTGATGCTACATAACACATGATGCTACATAGCACGTGATGCCACATAACACATTATGCTACATAGCACGTGATGCCACATAACACATGATGCTACATATCACGTGATGCTACATAGCAGGTGATGCTACATAGCACGTGATGCCACATAACACATGATGCTACATAGCATGTGATGCTACATAGCACGTGATGCCACATAACACATGATGCTACATAGCACGTGATGCTACATAGCACGTGATGCCACAAAACTCATGATGCTACATAGAACATGATGCTACATAGCACGTGATGCTACATAGCACATGATGCTACATAACACATGATGCTACATATCACGTGATGCTACATAACACATGAAGCTACATAGCACGTGATGCTACATAACACATGATGCTACATAGCACATGATGCTACATAGCACGTGATGCTACATAGCATGTGATGCTACCTAACACATGATGCTACATAGCACGTGATGCTACATAACAAATGATGCTACATAGCAGGTGATACTACATAGCACATGATGCCACATAACACATGATGCTACACATCACGTGATGCTACATAGCACATGATGCTACATAGCATGTGATGCTACATAGCACGTGATGCCACATAACACATGATGCTACATATCACATGATGCTACATAGCAGGTGATGCTACATAACACGTGATGCTACATAGCAAGTGATGCTAAATAGCACATGATGCTACATAGCAGGTGATGCTACATAACACATGATCCCACATAGCAGGTGATGCTACATAACACATGATGATACATAGCACATGATGCTACATAGCACGTGATGCTACATAACACATGATGATACATAGCAGGTGATGCTACATAACACATGATCCCACATAGCAGGTGATGCTACATAACACATGATGATACATAGCACATGATGCTACATAGCACGTGATGCTACATAACACATGATGATACATAGCAGGTGATGCTACATAACACATGATGCTACATAGCACGTGATGCTACATAGCAGGTGATGCTATATAACACATGATGCCACATAGCAGGTGATCCTACATAACACATGATGATACATAGCAGGTGATGCTACTTAACACATGATGCCATATAACACATGATGCTACATAGAACATGATGCTACATAGCACGTGATGCTACATAGAACATGATGCTACATAGCACGTGATGCTAAATAACACATGATGCTACATAGCATGTGATATGTGATACTACATAGCACGTGATGCCACATAACACATGATGCTACATATCATGTGATGCTACATAGCAGGTGATGCTACATAACACGTGATGCTACATAGCACGTAATTCTACATAGCACGTGATGCTACATAGCACATGATGCTACATAGCACATGATGCTACATAACACATGATGCTACATATCACGTGATGCTACATAACACATGAAGCTACATAGCACGTGATGCTACATAACACATGATGCTACATAGCACATGATGCTACATAGCACGTGATGCTACATAGCATGTGATGCTACCTAACACATGATGCTACATAGCACGTGATGCTACATAACAAATGATGCTACATAGCAGGTGATACTACATAGCACATGATGCCACATAACACATGATGCTACACATCACGTGATGCTACATAACACATGATGCTACATAGCACGTGATGCTACATAGCACATGATTTCGTATAACACATGATGCTACATATCACGTGATGCTACATAACACATGATGCTACATATCACGTGATGCTACATAACAGGTGATGCTACATAACACATGATGCTACATAGCACGTGATGCCACATAACACATTATGCTACATATCACATGATGCTACATAGCAGGTGATGCCACATAAGACATGATGCTACATAGAACATGATGCTACATAGCACGTGATGCTACAAAGAACATGATGCTACATAGCACGTGATGCTAAATAACACATGATGCTACATAGCATGTGATGCTACATAGCACGTGATGCCACATAACACATGATGCTACATATCACATGATGCTACATAGCAGGTGATGCTACATAACACGTGATGCTACATAGCAAGTGATGCTAAATACCACATGATGCTTCATAGCAGGTGATGCTACATAACACATGATCCCACATAGCAGGTGATGCTACATAACACATGATGATACATAGCACATGATGCTACATAGCACGTGATGCTACATAACACATGATGATACATAGCAGGTGATGCTACATAACACATGATCCCACATAGCAGGTGATGCTACATAACACATGATGATACATAGCACATGATGCTACATAGCACGTGATGCTACATAACACATGATGCTACATAGCACGTGATGCTACATAGCAGGTGATGCTATATAACACATGATGCCACATAGCAGGTGATCCTACATAACACATGATGATACATAGCAGGTGATGCTACTTAACACATGATGCCACATAACACATGATGCTACATAGAACATGATGCTACATAGCACGTGATGCTACATAGAACATGATGCTACATAGCACGTGATGCTAAATAACACATGATGCTACATAGCATGTGATGCTACATAGCACGTGATGCCACATAACACATGATGCTACATATCATGTGATGCTACATAGCAGGTGATGCGACATAACACATGATGCTACATAGCACATGATGCTACATAGCACGTGATGCTACATAGCACGTGATGCTACATAGCATGTGATGCTACATAACAGATGATGCTACATAGCAGGTGATGCTACATAGCACATGATACCACATAACACATGATGCTACATATCACGTGATGCTACATAACACATGATGCTACATAGCACGTGATGCTACATAGCACATGATGTCACATAACACATGATGCTACATATCACGTGATGCTATATAACACATGATGCTACATATCACGTGATGCTACATAGCAGGTGATGCTACATAACACATAATGCTTCATAGCACGTGACGCCACATAACACATTATGCTACATAGCACGTGATGCCACATAACACATGATGCTACATATCACGTGATGCTACATAGCAGGTGATGCTACATAGCAGGTGATGCCACATAACACATGATGCTACATAGCATGTGATGCTACATAGCACGTGATGCCACATAACACATGATGCTACATTTCACGTGATGCTACATAGCACGTGATGCCACAAAACACACGATGCTACATAGAACATGATGCTACATAGCACGTGATGCTACATAGAACATGATGCTACATAGCACGTGATGCTAATGAACACATGATGCTACATAGCATGTGATGCTACATAGCACGTAATGCCACATAACACATGATGCTACATATCACGTGATGCTACATAGCAGGTGATGCCACATAACACATGATGCTACATATCACGTGATTCTACATAGCAGGTGATGCTACATAACACATGATGATACATAGAACATGATGCTACATAGCAGGTGACGCTACATAACACATGATGCCACATAGTAGGTGATGCTACATAACACATGATGATACATAGCACATGATGCTACATAGCACGTGATGCTACATAACACATGATGATACATAGCAGGTAATGCTACATAACACATGATGCTACATAGCACGTGATGCTACATAGCAGGTGATGCTACATAACACATGATGCCACATAGCAGGTGATGTTATATAGCAGGTGATGCTACATAGCACATGATGTAATATAGCATCAGGAACTGGATGAAGTCTGAATTGGACAGAATAAATAGGTAACAAAAGATTATGATTTATATATGATTAATCAGTCTCACACTGGTGAGCCTGATTGATTAATATAAAGGGAGTTGTATCCTCTCCACTGTCGCTACAAGCATGCTTAGTGTGAGGGATTGCTGAAGAGTCAATGAGTCGATCCAATCAGCTGGTTTTCCTTAGATAGAAAACTTTGAATCAATCTGACTGGATGATCTGGTGAACTGGAAAGTGACCTGAGATGACATGATGTGAATTGGAGCTATAGAAATGAACTGAATAGAATGGATTATATTTTCATGACATGAGTCAAATTCCTTAAAAAGTTTTATAGAGAGATTTAGCAGGTGATGCCACATAACACATGATGCTACATATCAAGTGATTCTACATAGCAGGTGATGCTACATAACACATGATGATACATAGAACATGATGCTACATAGCACGTGATGCTACATAGAACATGATGCTACACAGCACGTTATGCTAAATAACACATGATGCCACATAGCAGGTGATCCTACATAACACATGATGCTACATATCACGTGATTCTACATAGCAGGTGATGCTAAATAACACGTGATGCTACATAACACATGATGCCACATAGCAGGTGATGCTACATAACACATGATGATACATAGCACATGATGCTACATAGCACGTGATGCTACATAGCACATGATGCTACATAGCACATGATGCTACATAGCACGTGATGCTACATAGCACATGATGCCACATAACACATGATGCTACATATCACGTGATGCTACATAACACATGATGCTACATAGCACGTGATGCTACATAGCACATGATGCCACATAACACATGATGCTACATATCACGTGATGCTACATAACACATGATGCTACATATCACGTGATGCTGCATAGCAGGTGATGCTACATAACACATGATGCTACATAGCACGTGATGCCACATAACACATTATGCTACATAGCACGTGATGCCACATAACACATGATGCTACATATCACGTGATGCTACATAGCAGGTGATGCTACATAGCACGTGATGCCACATAACACATGATGCTACATAGCATGTGATGCTACATAGCACGTGATGCCACATAACACATGATGCTACATAGCACGTGATGCTACATAGCACGTGATGCCACAAAACTCATGATGCTACATAGAACATGATGCTACATAGCACGTGATGCTATATAGCACGTGATGCTACATAGAACATGATGCTACATAGCACGTGATGCTAAATAATACATGATGCTACATAGCATGTGATGCTACATAGCACGTGATGCCACATAACACATGATGCTACATATCACATGATGCTACATAGCAGGTGATGCGACATAACACATGATGCTACATATCACGTGATGCTACATAGCAGGTGATGCCACATAACACATGATGCTACATAGAACATGATGCTACATAGCACGCGATGCTACATAGAACATGATGCTACATAGCACGTGATGCTAAATAACACATGATGCTACATAGCATGTGATGCTACATAGCACGTGATGCCACATAACACATGATGCTACATATCACGTGATGCTACATAGCAAGTGATGCCACATAACACATGATGCTACATATCACGTGATGCTACATAGCAGGGGATGCTACATAACACGTGATGCTAGATAGCAAGTGATGCTACATAGCACGTGATGCTACATAGCAGGTGACGCTACATAACACATGATGCCACATAGTAGGTGATGCTACATAACACATGATGATACATAGCACATGATGCTACATAGCACGTGATGCTACATAACACATGATGATACATAGCAGGTAATGCTACATAACACATGATGCTACATAGCACGTGATGCTACATAGCAGGTGATGCTACATAACACATGATGCCACATAGCAGGTGATGCTATATAGCAGGTTATGCTACATAGCACATGATGTAATATAGCATCAGGAACTGGATGAAGTCTGAATTGGACAGAATAAATAGGTAACAAAAGATTATGATTTATATATGATTAATCAGTCTCACACTGGTGAGCCTGATTGATTAATATAAAGGGAGTTTTATCCTCTCCACTGTCGCTACAAGCATGCTTAGTGTGAGGGATTGCTGAAGAGTCAATGAGTCGATGCAATCAGCTGGTTTTCCTTAGATAGAAAACTTTGAATCAATCTGACTGGATGATCTGGTGAACTGGAAAGTGACCTGAGATGACATGATGTGAATTGGAGCTATAGAAATAAACTGAATAGAATGGATTATATTTTCATGACATGAGTCAAATTCCTTAAAAAGTTTTATAGAGAGATTTAGCATAAAACCTTTGAATTAAAATGAAAAATCTTTGAAATTTGATTTTCTCTTATACAATTTAATGTTGCTCTTACGCCTCCTGCTGACCTGGAGGTCTAAAGCAGCAGCAACACGTCAGACGGAGGTCTGGGCGCCGCCGATCTTTGTTTTTAAAAACTGTCAAACTGAACAATTCAAATTAAACAAATTAAACAAATGTAATTAAAATGTTCCATAAAGAAGACCTTGTTGGAGATCGTCTCCCTTTAGTAGCAGTAAAAACATTTTAATGTGAGTCTGAGGGGCCCTGAGGAAACCATGTGGATGGATGAGGTTATATGAGAGTTCAGGTGTTTGCTAAGCCTGCTGGTGTTTAACTGCATCTGAGTCTGACAAGTCATTTCCTCACCGTGAGAATCATCCTTTATTAATCGCTCTAATCCTATTGTGACGACTCTGCGGCGTAAAACGATATCAGACCAGGAAATTAAACTTGGCACAAACCGAAGGAGCTCGGGTTCTTCTATCTCTGTGGGGACCAATCCACCTCAGCCAATCACAGCTTTCCATTTCAGGAACAGTTTACGTCGGGAGAGAGGCCATCTGAGGCTGTCTGAGAGGGAAAACAGGGAATCCACGGATCTGGTTTAGTTATTGAGAAAAGCCCTGTGAGCTCTGGAGGCTGGTGGGTCATGGAAGGAGCTTTCATCACATCTGAGGCAGAGTTCAGTAAAAACAGGAAAGCTGAGGCAGGAATCATCTACGGATGAGAGGAGAATGGAAGCAGCTGAAGCAGATTAGGACAGATGAGCTTCTGGGACCGTCTGGAGAAACACGACTAAAATCGAACCATTGAAGAATAAAACTGTGTAAACCAAACAAACAGCAAACCAGAACCAAAATATTTTATACAACTGATTTAAAGCAGTATGCAGTCCATGATTTCAATCCAACGGGTCCAGATGTGCAATAATAAAGACATAAATGGTTCATTAAACAGCGTTTAGTTCAGTTCTATAAAACATGCCTGGTTAGAAAACCACCAGTATTCTGGTCATTATGACCCAGAGGAATTTTTACAGGCAGACTGGTGATTATGATTCTTATGGCCATTTGGTTTTTAAACTGGTTTGATTTTAGGCCTAAACCTGGAGGTAGCTGAAGTGAGGAAAACTCTGAGGAGAGCTCTCCACCTGAGCCTGGCACACCTGGAGGAGAAGAACACCCACGATGGATGCTGTTCCTGGACTTCAGCTCAGCTTTCAGCACCATCATCCCACAGCATCTGATGGGCAAACTGGAACAGCTGGGCTTCAATACACCCCTCTGCTATTGGCTGCTAGACTTCCTCACCCACAGACCTCAGTCAGTCCGGGTCGGACAGAACACCTCTGATGTCATCAGTCTAAGCCCCTCCCCTCAGGGCTGCGTCCTGAGCCCGATGCCGTTCACCCTGATGACACATGACTGTGTCCCCAGGTTCACCACCAATCACATGGTGAAGTTTGCAGACGACACCACGGTGGTGGGCCTCATTAGAGACGACAACGACCTGGACTACAGAGAGGAGGTGGAGCAGCTGGTGGTGCAGAGATAACAGCCTGATCCTGAAGGTGGAGAAGACCAAGGAGATCATGGTGGACTTCAGGAAGAACCAGCCTAACCACGCTCCACTGCTCATCAACAAAACTAAATCCAAGTAAAGTGATAAATCCAAGTAAAGTGATAAATCCAAGTAAAGTGAAATCCAAGTAAAGTGATGAATCCAAGTAAAGTGAAAATCCAAGTAAAGTGATAAATCCAAGTAAAGTGAAAATCCAAGTAAAGTGATAAATCCAAGTAAAGTGATATGTGGCGTGCAAAAATAGTGCATAAATGTCAATTACAGGGAGAGGGGGGGTCTTATTTCCCTTGAGGGAGGCGTTATAGAGATTGATGACCACAGGTAGGAATGATTTCCTGTGGCGCTCTGTGGTGCATCTGGGTAATCTGCCTGAACTGCTTTCATCCTCGTCTCATCTTAGATGATTCCTACCTCAGCTTTCCCGTTTTAACGCCTTCAACAAGCAATAAAGCTGGAGGTCATCTGCATATACATGATAAAAGACATTGTGGAATTTCCTTATTATGGGCCGAGAGGACGGACATATACCAAGAACAGAAGGGGCCCCAGGACAGAGCCTTGAGGCACGCTTCTCTTTAGGTTGCTGAGCTCTGAGTTTATGTGGTTAAGCTAAACTTCTTATCAGCCAGATATGAAATAAACCAGAGTACAGGGCTCAACATCTACACTAGTCATCTTCTGTTACCAAGTATCAGGTGGTCAACCATGTGGAAAGCTAAGGAGAGACCAACACTGTACATTACCCTGAGTCAGCGGCCATCTTTATGTCACTGGACATCTTCAGTTACTGGTTCTGTGGAGTGATGTTTTCTAAAACCAGACTGAAGTTGGTTTGTTGTAGATATTTTCTCACACGAGGAAAAACTGAAGCTGCAGAGCGACCATTTTTACCAGTATTTCAGTCAGGAACAGGTGATTAGATATTTGCCTACAATTCTTTAAATCTGGGTGCTTTAGATTCGCTTTTGATTCCACAGCAGCTGCTTGAAGCGAGAAGAAGATAAACCAGCAAAAAGTGAAAATGAAACTATTCTGTTAGCAATGTCCGATTATTCCAAAGACACCGACAAAAAGCTTAAACTGGCGGCACATCTGCAGGACGGTGAGACGGTTTTATTTTAGCAACCAGTACTGCGACATTTTTAAGAGACACTAGTCTCCTTTTACCCCAGTCGGCCTCGGCAGATGGCCGCTCGCACTGAGCCTGGTTCTGCTGGAGGTTTCTTCCTGTTAAAAGGGAGTTTTTCCTCTCCACTGTCGCTACAAGCATGCTTAGTGTGAGGGATTGCTGAAGAGTCAATGAGTCAATGCAATCAACTGGTTTTCCTTAGATAGAAAACTTTGTATCAATTTGACTGTATGATCTGGTTGAACTGTAAAGTGCCTTGAGATGACATGTGTTGTGAATTTGGCGCTATATAAATAAACTGAATTGAATTGAATTGAATTTTAAAAGACTCGATGCAGTCTGCTACAAGTTGAAAACTTAATGTAATCTGCTACAGGTCAATATCTTTATGCGATCAGTTACGAGTTGATGACTTGATGCAATATACAGCAAGGTAATATCTTCTAAATGAATGACTCGCTGCATTCTTATAAATGTCAATGACTTGATACAATCCGCTCCAAGTCAATGACTTGATGCAATCTGCTCCATGACAACGACTTGATGCAATCTGCTCCATGTCACTAGCTTGATACAATCTGATCCATGTCAATGACTTGATGCAATCTGCTCCATGACAACGACTTGATGCAATCTGCTCCATGTCACTAGCTTGATACAATCTGATCCATGTCAATGACTTGATGCAATCTGCTCCATGACAACGACTTGATGCATTCTGCTCCATGTCACTAGCTTGATACAATCTGCTCCAAGTAAATTACTTTATCTAATCTGCTTCATGTCAATGACTTGATGCAATCTGCTCCATGACAATGACTTGATGCAATCTGCTCCATGTCACTAGCTTGATACAATCTGCTCCAAGTAAATTACTTTATCTAATCTGCTTCATGTCAATGACTTGATGCAATCTGCTCCATGACAACGACTTGATGCAATCTGCTCCATGTCACTAGCTTGATACAATCTGCTCCAAGTAAATTACTTTATCTAATCTGCTTCATGTCAATGACTTGATGCAATCTGCTCCATGACAATGACTTGATGCAATCTGCTCCATGTCACTAGCTTGATACAGTCTGATCCATGTCAATGACTTGATGCAATCTGCTCCATGTCAATGAATTGATGCATTCTACTCCATGTCACTAGCTTGATACAATCTGCTCCAAGTAAATTACTTTATCTAATCTGCTTCATGTCAATGACTTGATGCAATCTGCTCCATGACAACGACTTGATGCAATCTGCTCCATGTCACTAGCTTGATACAGTCTGATCCATGTCAATGACTTGATGCAATCTGCTTCATGTCAATGACTTGATGCATTCTGCTCCAAGCCAACGACTTGATTCAATCTTTTCCATGTCAATGACTTGTTGCAATCTGCTCCATGTCAATGAATTGATGCATTCTACTCCATGTCAACGACTTGATGCAATCTGATCCATGTCAATGACTTGTTGCAATCTGCTCCATGTCAATGAATTGATGCATTCTGCTCCATGTCAACGACTTGATGTAATCTGCTCCATGTCAATGAATTGATGCATTCTACTCCATGTCAACGACTTGATGCAATCTGATCCATGTCAATGACTTGTTGCAATCTGATCCATGTCAATGAATTGATGCATTCTGCTCCATGTCAACGACTTGATGTAATCTGCTCCATGTCAATGAATTGATGCATTCTACTCCATGTCAACGACTTGATGCAATCTGATCCATGTCAATGACTTGTTGCAATCTGATCCATGTCAATGAATTGATGCATTCTGCTCCATGTCAACGACTTGATGTAATCTGCTCCATGTCAATGAATTGATGCATTCTACTCCATGTCAACGACTTGATGCAATCTGCTCCATGTCAACGACTTGATGCAATCTGATCCATGTCAATGACTTGTTGCAATCTGATCCATGTCAATGAATTGATGCATTCTGCTCCATGTCAACGACTTGATGTAATCTGCTCCATGTCAATGACTTGTTTCAATCTGCTCCATGTCAATAACTTGTTTCAATCTGCTCCATGTCAATGACTTGATGCAATCTGCTCCATGTCACTAGCTTGATGCAATCTGCTCCAAGTAAATTACTTTATCTAATCTGCTCCATGTAAATGACTTGAAGCAATCTCCTTCATGTCAATGACTTGATGCAATCTGATCCAAGTCAGTGACTTGATGCAATCTGCTCCATGTCACTAGCTTGATGCAATCTGCTCCAAGTAAATTACTTTATCTAATCTCCTTCATGTCAATGACTTGATGCATTCTGCTCCAAGCCAACGACTTGATGCAATCTGCTCCATGTCACTAGCTTGATGCAATCTGCTCCAAGTAAATTACTTTATCTAATCTCCTTCATGTCAATGACTTGATGCATTCTGCTCCAAGCCAACGACTTGATGCAATCTGATCCATGTCAATGACTTGATGCATTCTGCTTCATGTCAATGACTTGATGCAATCTGCTCCAAGTCAATGACTTGATGCATACTGCTCCATGTCAATGACTTTGTGCAAACTGCTCCAAGTCAATGACTTGATGCATTGTGCTCCATGTCAATGACTTGGTGCAAACTGCTCCATGTCAATGACTCGATGCGATCTGCTCCATGTCAATGACTTAATGCGATCCTCTCCATGTCAATGATTTGATGCAATCTGCTTCAAGTCAATGACTTGATGCATACTGCTCCATGTCAATGACTTTGTGTAAACTGCTCCATGTCAATGACTCGATGCGATCTGCTCCATGTCAATGACTTGATGCGATCCTCTCCATGTCAATGACTTGATGCAATCTGCTCCAAGTCAATGACTTGATGCATACTGCTCCATGTCAATGACTTTGTGCAAACTGCTCCAAGTCAATGACTTGATGCATTGTGCTCCATGTCAACGACTTTGTGTAAACTGCTCCAAGTCAATGACTTGATGCATTGTGCTCCATGTCAATGACTTGATGCAATTTGATCCATGTCAGTGACTTGATAAAATCTGCTCCATGTCAATGACTTGATGGAAGCTAAGAAGTTCCTTTCTGCTGGAAGAGACGCTGGTTTCTTCTGATCTTCTGGCAGGAGGTGACAGGTCAGACTGGAAACCAGTCCATAAGAACTGTTTTCATGTTGGATTCCTGGTGAACAATTAGCTGCTTAAAGGAGAAGAACCACAGAAGATGAATGTCTTCCTGAAAGAAGCAGCACGCCATTTGTGGCCCAGTTCCCCTGATCTGCAGACCAGAAACTGAACCACTGATGAGATAAGGACTCCCAGCTGGAACCTCCTTCATTTATTTTAATCGCCGAATGTGTTTTCTGCAGAAGATGGTAAATCAGCTGCATGGTGGCAAATTTCACAGCCAAACCGAGACCTCAAATCAGGACCTGCCGACCCGATACGGCCTCCTGCGGGATGAAATAAAACCCGCTCAGGCCCAATTTACATTTTATACAGCGATTAAAATAACTGCGGATCTCCCGCCCGTATGACGGGGTTCTGCAGACATTCTTCAGCTAGCTGTGGATTCGATCTGCTTTAAATAATGAGAGGAGCTTCGTTTTTCTGCACACGGATTCCTGACTGCTGTCCGTCTCTGTGGCCCACCGCAGATCTGGGTTCAAACCAGCGGAGGGAGGACTGCTGCAGCATGCAGGGAGTTCCTCACCGGTTCTCAGGCTCAAAGTGGATGAAAACACTGGAGCTTTATAAACACAGCTGGTCCCAGTCCCAACAGAGGAGGTGGAACAAACTGGTTTCCTCCCAGTTCCAGACAACTGCTGTAGGATTCGATCAGCTCCTAAAGAATCTAATCTGGTTTAGCAACAACGGACTAAAGATGATCCTGTTGGGTTCAGAAGTCAGTTGAGATGCTTGAAACTCTCAGATCCTGCAGGATTCGTCAGACTGGACCTCATGACGGTTGATGGGAACCAGTTAAGCTCCTGATTGTTTGTGCAAACCTTTCCCACCTGAAGGCTGTATTTTCCCAGCAGCCTCTGATCCCTGCAGGGGAAATGGCTGTGCTGTCACACCCTGCGTACTGTAAGCTAACCCTCACCAGCAAAATGCCGTCATTTGTGATAATTGGCCTCAGTGATTTTATTCCTGCGCAAATCGTCCATGTCTGTAATTTGTCAAGAAAAACATCCGTGTTAAATTATCCGAAGTGCTTTCATTAGCAGAGCGGCATCGGATCGTCTCCACCCGCCCGCCCACTCCTCTCAGCGCCCCGTGTTTGTCGGCGCTCCATCGCTGGAGCTACCTCTGAAGTTAATGAGCAGCAGGTTTTATGGGAGCAGCTGAGCTCGTTAACGGCTCCAAACATTCAGCTACTGAAACATGTTGTGACCCGCTGCTGGTTTAACTGGGCAGAGATGATCTTCTGCAGCTGAACAGCTTTAATTGGACAGAATGGACGAGCTGTTTGCTGTAAACTGACCTCTGAGGACGAAAAAGGGGTTTCTGAAAAACACTTTACCGGTGATTTGGGTTTAGAAAAAAGATTTCCACTTAAGCTAAATAAAAACTTCTTGGTATCTGAGTTTTAAAGTGCATGAATTGAAAACAAATGATCACTGCAGGACCAGCATGCCGAGCAACAAAGGCATCAATCCTCAATTCTGATTTTTTTGTTTAATCCGATTCTGGGTGGTCGTTATTATTTCCTAATATATGCGACTTGCATGTGATCTCCTGTGTGAACTGCATTCATACAACTTTAGTCTGCCACATGCGCAATAGAGGACGCAATGATGTCATAAGGGAGGGTGCCGTGTGTTTCATAAGTAAACATGGATGGCAGCGATAAGCATGCTTGTAGCGACAGTGGAGAGGAAAAACTCCCTTTGAACAGGAAGAAACCTCCAGCAGAACCAGGCTCAGTGTGAGCGGCCATCTGCTGAGGCCCACTGGGGTTCAAGGAGACAGAAGCAGACATAGAAAAAGAGGCATAGATACAAAAGGCAACTGTCAACCAGCTCCACAGGCGGCCCCGTCCAGGAAACACACAGCCAGGCAGACGAGCTCCAAGGCAGCTCCCATGCCAGAGGATGAAGAGAGCACATCCACCCAGCCACGGCCAGAGAAACAGGACCACACTGGAAAACAGGCCGATCTCCAACATCTAGAAACAAGGGTGTTGATGGAAGCAGCACAGCTGATATTTCTCTCCAGGATGGAGTCACAGCCAAACAGGAACAGACCAGATGAAGCTACTATGAGAAAAAGCAGAGAGAGCAGAACGTTAGAGATTGAACTAACAGATTCTGCAGAGTGGGAGAACAGAGATAGAATGAAGCAGAATGGTGAAAAAGGGTCCCTATGTCCTCCAGCAGTCTAAGCCTATAGCAGCAGAACTATAGAGATAGCTCAGGATAACCTGAGCCACTCTAACTAGAAGCTTTATCAAAAAGGAAAGTTTTAAGCCTAGCCTTAAAAGTAGACAGGGTGTCTGCCTCACGGACTAAAACTGGTAGTTGGTTCCACAGGAGAGGAGCCTGAGAACTAAAAGATCTGCCTCCCATTCTACTTTTAGAAGTTCTAGGAACCACTAGTAAACCTGCAAATTGAGAGTAAAGCGCTCTGTTAGGAATGGAGGTACTTCAACACATCGCACCAATCACCTTTGATCTAACAAGCCAAAAAAGCTTTGTTTACATTTGTTACACTTTTAGCGGCACTGATTCGGGTGGATGAAATGACCCAATCAATAAGGCATACTTACTACATCCCTTTTTCCATTGTTTACTTTCCTGATTACTGTCACACTGGTGACATCATCAACGCTAACCCAGCGTGTTGGTGTCACCAGACATGCAGAAACAGGGGGACTGAGGCCACACAGATTGCCATTTTTCAGGCCCAGCTTTTTGTGCCAAGTGGAAAGGAGCAAAGAATGATTGTTAGCGCGTTAACTCATGTTTGAAAAACTTGCATTAACCTGCTAATTGGAGTAAGAAAGAGGCTCCTGATTGACTTAATTATGGGGGCCATAATGGGGGCCATGACTGCCACTGTGATTAGGGGCATGATGGATTCTATGATGGAAACTATTAATGACGCCATGATGGCCGCCATGATTGGGGCTGTAATGAGTGTCATGATGAGTTTCATGATGGTGGCCGTGATTGGGGCCATGATTGGGACCATGGTGGGGGGGCCATGATTGGGACCATGGTGGGGGGGCCATGATTGAGACCATGGTGGGGGGGCCATGATTGGGACAATGGTGGGGGGGGGGCATGATTGGGACCATGGTGAGGGGGCCATGATTGAGACCATGGTGGGGGGGCCATGATTGGGACAATGGTGGGGGGGGGGCATGATTGGGACCATGGTGAGGGGGCCATGATTGAGACCATGGTGGGGGGGCGATGATTGGGACAATGGTGGGGGGGGGCATGATTGGGACCATGGTGAGGGGGCCATGATTGGGACAATGGTGGTGGGGGGGCCGGGGGGGCGTGATTAGTGCTATGACAGGGGGCCATGATGAATTCAATGATTTGGGCTGATTGGGCCATTATGGAGGCCATGGTGAGTTCATTGCAGGTAGCCAAGTTGGATGCAGTGATGGAGGACATGATTGGGGCCATTATGGGGCGCCATGATTGGTGCTATGACAGGGGGCGATGATGAATTCCATGGGAGGGGGTCATGATTGAGGCCGTAATGGGGCAATGATGAGTTTCATGTTTGGGGCCTTAATGGGGGGATGAGGAGTTTCATGTTGGGGGCCATGATTGGGGCCTTAACGGGGGGATGAGGAGTTTCATGTTGGGGGCCATGATTGGGGCCATGGTGGGGGGTATGATTGGTGCTATGATAGGTGGTGATGGTGAATTCCATGGTAGGGTGTCATGATTAGGGCCATCATGGGACCCATGATGAGTTCATTGGTGGTGGCCATGATTGGGGCCGTAATGGGGGCCATGAGGAGTTTCATATTGGGAGCCATGATTGGGGCCATAATGGGGGCCATGAGGAGTTTCATATTGGGAGCCATGATTGGGGCCATAATGGGGGCCATGAGGACTTTCATATTGGGAGCCAAGATTGGGGCCATAATGGGGGCCATGAGGAGTTTCATGTTAGGGGCCATGATTGGGGCCGTAATGGGGGCCATGAGGAGTTTCATATTGGGAGCCATGATTGGGGCCATAATGGGAGCCATGAGGAGTTTCATGTTAGGGGCCATGATTGGGGCCGTAATGGGGGCCATGAGGAGTTTCATATTGGGAGCCATGATTGGGGCCATAATGGGAGCCATGAGGAGTTTCATGTTAGGGGCCATGATTGGGGCCGTAATGGGGGCCATGAGGAGTTTCATATTGGGAGCCATGATTGGGGCCATAATGGGAGCCATGAGGAGTTTCATATTGGGAGCCATGATTGGGGCCATAATGGGGGCCATGAGGAGTTTCATATTGGGAACCATGATTGGGGCCATAATGGGGGCCATGAGGAGTTTCATATTGGGAGCCATGATTGGGGCCATAATGGGGGCCATGAGGAGTTTCATATTGGGAGCCATGATTGGGGCCATAATGGGAGCCATGAGGAGTTTCATGTTAGGGGCCATGATTGGGGCCGTAATGGGGGCCATGAGGAGTTTCATATTGGGAGCCATGATTGGGGCCATAATGGGAGCCATGAGGAGTTTCATATTGGGAGCCATGATTGGGGCCATAATGGGGGCCATGAGGAGTTTCATATTGGGAACCATGATTGGGGCCATAATGGGGGCCATGAGGAGTTTCATATTGGGAGCCATGATTGGGGCCATAATGGGGGCCATGAGGAGTTTCATATTGGGAGCCATGATTGGGGCCATAATGGGGGCCATGAGGAGTTTCATATTGGGAACCATGATTGGGGCCATAATGGGGGCCATGAGGAGTTTCATATTGGGAGCCATGATTGGGGCCATAATGGGGGCCATGAGGAGTTTCATATTGGGAGCCATGATTGGGGCCATAATGGGGGCCATGAGGAGTTTCATATTGGGAGCCATGATTGCGGCCGTAATGGGGGCCATGAGGAGTTTCATATTGGGAGCCATGATTGGGGCCATAATGGGAGCCATGAGGAGTTTCATGTTAGGGGCCATGATTGGGGCCGTAATGGGGGCCATGAGGAGTTTCATATTGGGAGCCATGATTGGGGCCATAATGGGAGCCATGAGGAGTTTCATATTGGGAGCCAAGATTGGGGCCATAATGGGGGCCATGAGGAGTTTCATGTTAGGGGCCATGATTGGGGCCGTAATGGGGGCCATGAGGAGTTTCATATTGGGAGCCATGATTGGGGCCATAATGGGAGCCATGAGGAGTTTCATGTTAGGGGCCATGATTGGGGCCGTAATGGGGGCCATGAGGAGTTTCATATTGGGAGCCATGATTGGGGCCATAATGGGAGCCATGAGGAGTTTCATATTGGGAGCCATGATTGGGGCCATAATGGGGGCCATGAGGAGTTTCATATTGGGAACCATGATTGGGGCCATAATGGGGGCCATGAGGAGTTTCATATTGGGAGCCATGATTGGGGCCATAATGGGGGCCATGAGGAGTTTCATATTGGGAGCCATGATTGGGGCCATAATGGGGGCCATGAGGAGTTTCATATTGGGAACCATGATTGGGGCCATAATGGGGGCCATGAGGAGTTTCATATTGGGAGCCATGATTGGGGCCATAATGGGGGCCATGAGGAGTTTCATATTGGGAGCCATGATTGGGGCCATAATGGGAGCCATGAGGAGTTTCATGTTAGGGGCCATGATTGGGGCCGTAATGGGGGCCATGAGGAGTTTCATATTGGGAGCCATGATTGGGGCCATAATGGGGGCCATGAGGAGTTTCATATTGGGAGCCATGATTGCGGCCGTAATGGGGGCCATGAGGAGTTTCATATTGGGAGCCATGATTGGGGCCATAATGGGAGCCATGAGGAGTTTCATGTTAGGGGCCATGGTTGGGGCCATAATGGGAGCCATGAGGAGTTTCATGTTAGGGGCCATGATTGGGGCCGTAATGGGGGCCATGAGGAGTTTCATATTGGGAGCCATGATTGGGGCCATAATGGGAGCCATGAGGAGTTTCATATTGGGAGCCATGATTGGGGCCATAATGGGGGCCATGAGGAGTTTCATATTGGGAGCCATGATTGGGGCCATAATGGGGGCCATGAGGAGTTTCATATTGGGAGCCATGATTGGGGCCATAATGGGGGCCATGAGGAGTTTCATATTGGGAGCCATGATTGGGGCCATAATGGGAGCCATGAGGAGTTTCATGTTAGGGGCCATGATTGGGGCCATAATGGGAGCCATGAGGAGTTTCATGTTAGGGGCCATGATTGGGGCCGTAATGGGGGCCATGAGGAGTTTCATATTGGGAGCCATGATTGGGGCCATAATGGGAGCCATGAGGAGTTTCATGTTAGGGGCCATGATTGGGGCCATAATGGGAGCCATGATGAGTTTTATGTTTGGGGCCAAGATGGATGCAGTGCTGGGGGCATGATTAACGCTGTGATGAAGGCTCTTCTGAGTGCCATGCTGGTGGCCATCATGGCCACCAGCATGCAGCCATGTCAGTCACACAGAAGGCTTTTATGAAAGGAAACCACCCAGCTGCAGCCATCCGCTGTTTGAGATCTAAATACACCCTCGACATTCTGTCTTTCAGTTTATCTGAGGGCCAGTAAAAACCGCTGCTTCTCAGTAACGTCTAACTTTAATCTTGGCTGACAGTAAATCTCTGACCTCTTGATGTGTTGTTGTCGAGGCAGAACAATTTCATCTGTGATTCATTTCAAAGCCGTCCTGTCATTACTGCTATTTATACAGAGTTATCTGCTTACAACATCTGATGCTAAACTTGCCTTAAAACCAAGTCTGAACACAAAGTCTAATCATCGTAAAGCGGTTTAAACTGGTTTCTATTCCCACAACAACAGCCTGTACTTTCCTCTCCGTCATTCTCAGAATAAAAGAGTTTTATCCATGTTTCTTCCCAACAACCGCACACAAATATCCATGCATGACCTCATCCACGCAGCTAGGCTGACAGGTCTGGCTGCTGTTTGTTGGGGTTTCCTGGTGAGTGTTGGAAGCTGCAGCCACGGCGCGCGTAGAGGGAAGGTTTATGGGCGAGCTCAGCCTGAATGATGGAGGCTTCTGGCTCTCTGTTGCAGCACTGAGTCATCGTGTAGCTCTGTGGGAAAGGGACGTTTCCACTGAGGAGGACAGTAGACAAAACCTAACCTTTGTTCATCAGTCTGCAGCAGCTTGATTCTTCCTGCTGCTGTGTTTGGGTTCAGGGTTCTATTCATGACCCAGTTTAAACCCATTGTTTTAAATTTCTATTCAATGTCCATCCAGGTTGGATGCCATATTAATGTTGTGAATAAATGTTATATTCTTCTAAACTCTTATATTTTGAACTTCTGTTCAAAATATAAGAGTTTATTAACAAAAATCATTCAGCTCCAAGTCAAATATATTTCAGTTTAACACTCTCAACTAAAACTAGTGAAACTAAACTAAACTAACTACTATGTACAAAGAGAAAGAGGAAACATGGTTGAAAACCATATTACAGTTTAAGATGGATTATGTGTTTGAAAACCAAAGTTTATCTGGAAGAATTTGGGATCTGATCAAATTAGCTTTTCACTAATTTTAAAGAAATTGGAATGTTTTCAGACCAATTCACGATGCAAATCCATGAGGTGAACAAAACATTTGGCCAAATTATGTTTTTTTTTATTATTTGCTTAATCAGGAACCAGTAACCTTTAGTTAAATGATTCTTTACCCTCTTTGAAATGGCTAGCAGCGAATGGACATCAGGATTCCACTAAAATGTAATGAGGAAAACATAAACATTAATGTTATATCAGTGTTTAAACCCTGAAGTAAAGCTTTTCCAAGCTTCAAAAACAGCTCACAGCATATTACTATGGCATAGCATGCAGTCCATCCTATTAGCTTTGAATTTACTCATCAATAAACACATAAAATGATTAAAATCATCAACAGACATAATGTTTGTTCTGTCCCTAATTGTGCCAGACCTGCAAACCTCTGTCCATGTCCATTTGGAAGGTTGAGTTTCATCCAGCAGGAGCTTAGCAGAGCAGGCTCGCAGCAAACAGGGGTTTCCTTGTCCCATGTGCTTCAAACCAAGGGATATTCAGGAGACATTCTCCTCCAGTCTGGCTCTTTAAGTTCTGAAACTCAAACCCTCTTGACTTTCCCTGGTCATTCTGGAGATCCGGGTCTTTTGCCTGGAGCTCCATGGCAGTTGCCTCTTCCGATGTGGATCCTCAGGCAGCTTCATGTTATGGTTTTACTGTCCCTAACACAGAGGGGGATGGTAAGTCACACCTCTGTGGGAGCTCCGGCTTACGGCTTTTTATGAGACAAAACTACATTCTCTTCTTCGATCATCTTGTCAAGATGAAACATGGACACTGACTCCAATGTCCAAAACCACGATCAAGGTACATAGCAAAACCCAGTGTTCAGCTGAGGGACGAAGACTCTCAAGTTGGATTTTAGACTATTTTGGTAAATGGGGGGGTTCATAGTCCACTCAGTGGTTCCCAGGTTACGTAATGCCTAACGAGTCCAGATCATTAACACCTCTACCTCCATGCCTGTATGTCTTAGATGTCGGCTTTTTTTTCCAAGATCCACCATCTTTATTCTTGTCTTCTCTCTCCAGAGGACATTGTCCCAGAAGTCTGTTCCTTTGCAGATTTGCTAACCTGACCTGCTGCCATTTTAAAGGAGCTTCCCTGTAGCATCTGAGGTGGAGCTCTCTGAGCTTCACTCTCTGAACCTTCTGGGATGTTCGTTCCCAGCAAGTCTGATCCTACGTTCATCTCGCAAGCAGCAGAAGCAGCTAGTCTACATGCTAGGTCAGTGATTGATGCACATCAAGGCGCAGCAAAAGGTCCCACAGTGGGTTTTGAGTGCTTCAGAAGCAGCAGCTGCTGGAGTTGGAAAAATTTAACTTTAGCTGCATGACACGCCACATCAACCAATGAGAGAAGCTGATCTGGGAGCTGGCAGGGAGTCAGACACAGCACTGCTGATGCAGAGCGCTATGATCACTCCTCTGAAAGAGCTTATTAACGCCTAAATTAACTTCAAATGTAATCTGGGTGAACTGACTGCACAGACCATGTTTTCAGAAGGACTTTCTCACTTCAACGTAGATTCAAACTACTTTTTACCGCTGATCACAGCTAATATAGCTGCCATTGTTCCAGGCGAAGAAAGGATAGGGTAGCTCCGCCCACCGCGCATCAGACCCACTTTTCCACCGCGCAGCTATAGCAGCAAAGATGCTTCAGCCGAGCGTCAGAACTAAACTGGTACAAGCATCAGGATGATGTATTCAGGTGGGGTTACGAATCTGATCTTTTCAAATGCCACCTGCGTCATTATTACCCGAGAAAGGTCACTATTATGCGTCTTGCTACGCTGAAGCGGCAGGAAAAACAACAACCATGGCAGATGATGATGCGGAGAGCAGTATTTATGTTTAACCATATTGAAAAGAATGTGTTTTTATGGTTGGAAAAGACCGATAGATGCGCGCCGGCTCTACCATCCATGTTTACTTCCGGGAAAAAAGAGCACGCTGGCCTGTGATGTCATTGCGTCCTCTACTGCGCAATTTGCGTTGTATGACTGAAGTTTACACAGATCACATACAAGTCGCACATACACTCACCGGCCACTTTATTAGGTACACCTGTCCCACTGCTCGTTAACACTTAATTTCTAAGCAGCCAATCACATGGCAGTAACTCAGTGCATTTAGGCGTGTAGACATGGTCAAGACAATCTCCTGCAGTTCAAAGTGAGCATCAGTATGGGGAAGAAAGGTGATTTGAGTGACTTTGAACGTGGCATGATTGTTGGTGCCAGAAGGGCTGGTCTGAGTATTTCAGAAACTGCTGATCTACTGGGATTTTCACGCACAACCATCTCTAGGGTTTACAGAGAATGGTCCGAAAAAGAAAAAACATCCAGTGAGCGGCAGTTCTGTGGTGCTCTGGCTACGCGGTGGTAAAGTGGGTCTGATGCGCGGTGGGCGGAGCTACCCTATCCTTTCTCTGCCTGGAACTATGGCGGCTATATTAGCTGTGATCAGCGGGTAAAAGGTAGAGTTGCTCTGATGCCATTTTTTGGCCCCGATAGCGATACCCAATACCTGGCTGTGCAGTATCGGCTGATACCGATACCATCTGTTTGAAATTGATGTGTGTGTATATCTGAAGAACTGCAGACTTCTAGGATGTAAAATAATCACCATCATGGCTTCATGTCAAGCTGCTGCCTACCTTTGTGAAGCGGGAAAAAGACTAAAACAAAGTGAATCCAGTAGAACTTTTTATTGCCTACCTGGAATGGGTGACAATAGTTAAATACGTTTTTGTCTAACTTTTGGTCTAATGACCGATGAAGTTTTACCTGAAAACCGAAAAAATCTGTTTCTGGTGAACAAAGCAATTGTTAGGCCATGATATAAAGAGCTGGGTAGCGCTGTGGCTAGCTGCGCTCAGTAGCTAACCGGTTAGCATCTTTTAGCTAATTTCCTTTTTCATTTTTTTTTCATTTATTTTGAAACATATGATTTAACTATGTTTACATTGAATGCTTCATAAACATCATGTTTCAAAAAGGAGTTGGATGAAGCATAAGCTTATTAGGCCCTCCCCCTCAGTTACATGTGTCAATTATTTGTCGCTCAGTTAGCCACATTAAGCTACACTACCTTTAACTTTGTGTCAACAACAACCGTTCGTTTTCTACAAGTACAATAAATGTTTTATTGGTCTAAAATCTCTATAAAAGTCATTTTTAAGATGTTCCATTTGTCCTCCTCTGTCCTCAGATCTTAATAAAAAGAATAAAAATAAACTGAGACTTTTTTATCTCCTTATTAAATAGCAGAGCTCAGTCTGTCTTAGAAGGCAGTGCTTTCCTTCAAGACTGACAATGACTGTTTTCGAATTTCGGCTACTTTAGATCGCTGATTAATTGTAAAATAATAGTAAATATAGGTAATAATATTCCAGAATTCATTTGATCTTTAAAAAACGGGTGCAATACAGTTTGTCCGAGAGGAGTTGCCATATCATGACGTAGAAGAAGGGGCGGGGCTCCCCTACTGTTGGTGGCGGCTGGAAGTAGATGTTAGCGTTTTTCCGGTCTGTGCTACAAACTGCAGGCAGCAGGATAATAAAAGCCAACATATTCTGCCGGCAGGTTTCTACGTTTTAAGTTAATTTAGGCGTTAATAAACTGTATCAGAGGAGTGATCATAGCGCTCTGCATCAGCAGTGCTGCGTCTGACTCCCTGCCAGCTCCCAGATCAGCGCCGTGATGCGCGTCAACCATTGACTTTGCATGGAAACCAGCTGCAGAAAAGAAAAAGCGACACATGTTCTTGGTGTACATCCTTCAGACTTTAATAGTGAAGCCTAAAACAAAGAATACAGTAAAATAAATAAGATTAAAAAAAAAAAGACACAAACACGTTTCATTTGTACAAGAAAGCAAAGCAACATATTGGAGTCTGGCTTTCCATATATACAGAATAAAAAATATACCTTTTATTCTTTGTACACTTTGTTCAGTGTTGGTATTTATATTATTTGTATTTTATTTTATATAAAAAAGAACAGAATCTAAACACATACATTTTTTTAAACAGCTTTAAGCTTGATTTTTTTAGGCTTTTTGTTTAGTTTTAGTTTTATTTGTGACAGAAGGAGGACTCTGGGTCCAGAAGAAGAGGCTTTGCTCTCCGTTTAAACACTGATGGCAGGAAAAACAAATAAAAATAAGACATGAAACCAGGCAGAAACACTGATGGTCGACATTCACAAACATCGTTTTCCTCGTCCTTTCAAACGGTCCAAGAGCCAATGAAAGAGTAAAGCATTGTGGGAAAATGAGATTTACATTTTTTCATGTGCAGAAACAGAAGAGACAAAAAAAAATAAAATAAAAACAACTTTAAAAAGACAAATGAAACAGTCTTTGAGCTTTTCCTACCATCCCTGAACCAGATACTGATTCAGCAGAGTTTTACAACATGTTACAGTTTAACCAAAGTGTCTGTAATTAGTTTTGACTCTGACTACTTTCCATTGTTGTAAGTTAGGAGGAACGGACGCTGCTCAGGCAGAACAGGGCTGATTACCGAAATAAGGGCCGTATGATGAACTGTTCTCTCTTTGCAAAGATATAAAAATAAAGTGCAGACTGAGTGAAATCCATTGATTGCTGTTTTTTTTTTAACTAAGCAAATAGTTGAATATTTTTTTCCCGCTACAATTTGGCGTTGTCGGCAAGATTCTACTACGACTGATTTTTTCTGAGGACAGCGATTGTCAGAAGCCGTTTAGCAGTTTAAGGAAGTGAGGACTTCTGGCAGCGAGGTCCCTGCAGGTCAGCGGGAGGATCAAAACCAAACATTTCTTTTTTGAGACGGTGAGAGGAATCCTCTGCCGGCACAGTTTGAGGAAAATTTTAAAAAAACAACAGATTGTTAACAGATCTAAAGATGATTAGAAATCAAATACTGGAAAATTAGCTCAAAGAAAGGAAAAGTTTTCAATCATTTGAGTGTAAATAAATAATCCTTCAGGTTTTCTTGATGAACGGTTCAGTTTTCTTTTGCTTGACCAGAAAGCAGATTTCCTCATTCCAAACTAAAAACTTCCTTCAATCCATAAACTATTAATCAATAACCAACCCTGAAATCTATTTAATAAATTCCACCTTATTTGTTTGGATAGAAATGTGATGATTCCAGGATTAGAGTTTGGCGCCTTTAATTAAAGCGAAAGCTTTACATCTGAACTGATCTCGGTTCTTTAGAACCAAACGTCAATCAAACCCGTTTGCCTTCAGATGATCTCTGCATCGAAAAGAGACTGAATTAAAATGTTAATTATGCCGATCAGGAAAAGGTTTCCCTATTTAATATTCTTAGAGCAGAGCATCCATCCCTGCAGGAATTAATCTTTTTCATCTCTAAGCGGTGGCTAATTTATGATTGGTGCTTCAGCTTCTTATTGGCTGAATCATTCGGGTTATTAACTTGGTCCCATCAGAACTGCAATGAAAAGGTGTCTCTGTCTGAAGGTTTGGTCTCACTGTTTGATTCATTAAAGTTCAGTAACTTTAAGAACTGAAACGGATGTTTTCTTACTAGTAGAAGGAGTTTTATTTCTATCTGCAGGACATTAGAATTAAAAGAATTAGGTTTTCTGCTCTGATCCTGCAGAAAGACTGATTGAACTCCAGCTGGTTTCTGTGGACCAACAGTATCATGTTAACTAGCTTAGCATTCGTCTACTGAAGGAATCTTTATCAAGGAGCTGCAGGTTCCCCGTGGGACCGTTTGAATGTGGGACCGTTTCCCTGTGGGACCATTTCCCCATGGGACCGTTTCCCCGTGGGACCGTTTGAATGTGGGACCATTTCCCTGTGGGACCATTTCCCCGTGGGACCGTTTCCCCGTGGGACCGTTTGAATGTGGGACCGTTTCCCTGTGGGACCATTTCCCTGTGGGACCGTTTCCCCGTGGGACCGTTTGAATGTTGGACCGTTTCCCTGTGGGACCATTTCCCTGTGGGACCGTTTGAATGTGGGACCGTTTCCCTGTGGGACCATTTCCACGTGGGACCATTTCTCCATGGGACCGTTTCCCTGTGGAACTGTTTGAATGGGGGACTGTTTCCTTGTGGAACCGTTTGAATGTGGGTCCGTTTCCCTGTGGAACCGTTTCCCTGTGGGACCGTTTGAATGGGGGACTGTTTCCTTGTGGAACCGTTTGAATGTGGGACCGTTTCCCTGTGGGATCGTTTCCCTGTGGGACCGTTTGAATGTGGGACCGTTTCCCTGTGGGATCGTTTCCCTGTGGGACCGTCTAAATGTGGGACCGTTTCCCCATGGGATCGTTTCCCTGTGGGACCGTTTCCCTGTGGGACCGTTTGAATGTGGGACCGTTTCCCCAAGGGATCGTTTCCCTGTGGGACCGTTTCCCTGTGGGACCGTTTGAATGTGGGACCATTTCCCTGTGGGACCGTTTCCCTGTGGGATCGTTTCCCTGTGGGACCGTTTGAATGTGGGACCGTTTCCCTGTGGGATCGTTTCCCTGTGGGACCGTTTCCCTGTGGGACCGTTTCCCTGTGGGATCGTTTCCCTGTGGGACCATTTGAATGTGGGACCGTTTCCCCATGGGATCGTTTCCCTGTGGGACTGTTTCCCTGTGGGACCGTTTCCCTGTGGGACCGTTTGAATGTGGGACCGTTTCCCCATGGGATCGTTTCCCTGTGGGACCGTTTCCCTGTGGGATCGTTTGAATGTGGGACCATTTGCCTGTGGGATCGTTTCCCTGTGGGATCGTTTCCCTGTGGGACCGTTTGAATGTGGGACCGTTTCCACGTGGGACCATTTCCCCATGGGACCGTTTCCCTGTGGGATCGTTTCCCTGTGGGACCATTTCCACGTGGGACAATTTCCCCATGGGACCGTTTCCCTGTGGAACCGTTTGAATGTGGGACCGTTTCCCTGTGGGACCGTTTGAATGTGGGACTGTTTCCCTGTGGGATCGTTTCCCTGTGGGACCGTTTGAATGTGGGACCGTTTCCCCATGGGATCGTTTCCCTGTGGGACCGTTTCCCTGTGGGACCGTTTCCCTGTGGGACCGTTTGAATGTGGGACCATCTCCCTGTGGGATCGTTTCCCTGTGGGACCGTTTGAATGTGGGACCGTTTCCACGTGGGACCATTTCCCCATGGGACCGTTTCCCTGTGGAACCGTTTGAATGTGGGACCGTTTCCCCGTGGGACCGTTTCCCTGTGGGACCGTTTCCCTGTGGGACCGTTTGAATGTGGGACCGTTTCCCTGTGGGATCGTTTCCCTGTGGGACCGTTTCCACGTTGGACCTGCTGGACTCTGACCCAAACGCGAGTGTTGCTATAGTGCAAAAAAAAAACAACAAATACAAAATGTTTGTAACGCTTCTTTAAAATAAAAAACTGAAATAATAACACAAAAATATTATTATTAACATTAATATTAATATACCTACTAACAATAATAATATTAAAAACATAAAGAAGTGTTTGGTTCCAGCAGCCGAGCTAACTTGTTTCATTCAAGTATCTCTCAACAAACACACACACACACACTCCTCACTGCAGACTGTGAGTGTCTCCTCCTCCTCCTCCTCCACCTTCTCCTCCTCCTCCTCCGTCACTGAAGAAGTAAACAGATTGAAACCGAGGAAAGTACAAGCAGATGGAACACAGGAAACAAGTTGCATAGTTTGAGATCTTCCTGTTTGCAGTTTTTCAGGCACCTCGTCTCTCTGAAGTCCAACTGGCGAAGCAGTGCCTGAACGCCTCATAAATAAGCCTTGCTCCCTCCATTTGTAACAAAAATATATTAGATTTTTTTTCTTCAGTTTTTTTTTTTTTCAGAAAGTGCCATCAAGACCGGTGGAGTTTCACTCAGCGAGGCAATGGAGGAAGAAAGGCCGTCCCTCGCGCCTCCCGCTGCCTCTCCGGTCCAGTTTGCTCCGCCTCGTTGACTTTGCGTCATTACGAGCAGCCGCACTCCTCCACGATCATGTTTTGGATGTCCTTTTTCACGATCTTGTGCTCCTCGTTGTAGTAGAGCATGGACATGGCCCGTAGCCGGGTGGGCACGCAGCAGGACTTCAGGTTCTGGAAGGGGCTGTAGCCCTTCATGCGGTAGCGGTTGATGACGGTGGAGTGGAAGGAGCCGCCGAAGCTAGACATGTGGAAGGGGCACTCTCCCTCACAGTAGTTGGCGTGGTAGCCGTTCGGCGCGATGATCCAGTCGCTCCAGCCGATGTCCTTGAAGTTGACGAAGAACTGTCTCTTGCAGCAGACTCTCACCTTCCCGTCACACTCCAGCCCACGCTTCCTCCGCCGCCGGGAGTCCGCGCTCTCCGCCTGCCGCACCACGGCCATGAGGAAGGGACGGTGGGACTGCTCCCTCTGGTTGCCGCGCTGCGACTTCTCCGAGCCGCCGGAGACCAGGACGAGGGTGGCGCCGGTGTCGCTGCAGAGCGGGCAGGTCGCCCGCAGCCTCAGCGTGGGGCTTCCCTGGCTCTCCAGCAGCGCCTGCACCGCCGAAGAAACGGGGAAGGTGTGCCAGCCGCTGCGCCGGGTGTCCACGGTCTTCTCTGCCAGGAGGACGTCCTCCTGCGCAGGATCTGGGCGTCCGTTTGTGAGCAGGCGCTGCTGGAAGAGGCGGATGGTCACCTTGGTTTTGCTGCGGTTGGATTTAGCTAACCGCAGGAAGAGCCAGACGTTAGCCTGCTCCACCAGCGACATATCGCCTCCTTCGTTGGAGAGGACAAAGTTGACCACGCCCTGAGAGTCACCTGAGGAGGACAGGTAGAGAACAGGGTTAGTTCCTCACTTTTTGTGAAATAAGTTCCCTATTCTTCGCTCTGATTGGCTGGACAACTTTTTAACTTGTTGAGCAAAAACATTCTGATCCTTGATTTATGGCAACTAGAGCAATTTGAACATCAAACTACTGGTTGCCATGACAACAAACAATCAGTGCAGCTTGTTCACACAGTGAACACCTCCCAGAAAGCGAGCAGCACGCACTCATCATGCGTGAGGCCTCTGATTGGCCCCTTCCTGCTGACTCGGCAGCAGCGGTCGGAGTTAGCAGGTTTTTATAGCAGCTAATTGTTGCCACCAGGAGCTCTGCGGTCTTTACTCTCAACCTCCTGCTTCTGAAGAAGAAAACCTGCATTATTCAGATGAAGGAGGAAGACGACGCTGCATATTAGCAGATATTGCAATGGATCTGGTTGATCATCAGTGTTCTGACCAAAGACGGAGATGTTGGTCCATCTTTCAGACTGCGATAGAGGAAGACATCCAGGAAAAGCTTCCTGAACTGCGGTCTCTGTAAAAAGCCTCCGGCTCTGTTTCATCGCTCTGCCTTTTTTTTTTTTTTTACTGCTGCTCCTCCACTGTTTGCTCACTCCGACACACATGTGCTGCAGTTTTATGTTTCCGTGGAAGCTGGGGGCCAGGCGGCGAGCTGACATCCACCCTCTCTCCGCTCTGCTTCGTGGGCTGCAGAAAACTAGAGTCACGATTTTTAGTTTATGAATGTGAGCAGCAGGAATGCTCAGCTAACGGCGTGAATGGGTGAGAGGAGGCAGGCGGTCCGTCGGAGCATCTTAAGTCACCGTCGGAGGCGATTATCTCGCTTAGATCATCCTCACCTCCAGGAGACAGAAAATAAAGAGTCCTGATCATTGATGACAGCGTCCTGCCTTATGAGAGAGGGCTGCATCAAGGCTGCAGAACCTACAGGTTCCCGTTCTGATGCAGAACCAACATGGTCTGGTTCGGCTGCAGCATCAGGTTCCCCATCAGGTTCCAGACCAGTTCTGTTGAGTTCCTTTTAGAACCACATCCGTTCATCCATCTGCTGACTTCTGCTGATCTGAGATCAGGTCAGGAGCTGGTGGGTCCAGGAGGGACGTCCTCTAAAGGACGCTGTCCAGGACGCCTCCTGACCAGATCAACCACAGCAGCCTTAGATAAGGAGGAGCAGTGGTTCCCTCCAGATGACGGAGCTCCTCTCTCAGGCTGAGTCTGGATGTTCTCCAGAAGAGTCCAGCATCTCCTCTATTTTGGTTCTGATCCATATTTTAGTTTAAAAGATCAGAATATATAAGGGTCATCATGGGCCTATAAAGACCGATTAGGCTATATAAGGTATGAAAAACTACTTTAAAGCAGGTTTTATAGTAATGTGAGAAATAAGGAGCATACGATAGCCTCTCGGTTCTGCGTTCTCTCGACCTGTGAGAAGAAGCCTCCGCTGATGGAAACCAGCTCACTGCCTTCTTTCACTGTAGGATTGCAAATCATGTGTTTATACGATCTCATGTGTTTATAATGATGAAAATGTTTCCCCTGAAAGCTGGAACCTTTCGCAAGGTCTGGATGAACAGCTTCTCCTGGCTGTCATGGCTCAGAGGGAACAAAACAAACTTCAAACTTTCCTTTTTGATAAAGCTTCTAGTTAGAGTGGCTCAGGTTATCCTGATCTATCTCTATAGTTCTGCTGCTATAGGCTTAGACTGCTGGAGGACATAGGGACCCCTTTTTCATCATTCTGCTTCATTCTATCTCTATTCTCCCACTCTGCAGAATCTGTTAGTTCAATCTCTAACGTTCTGCTCTCTCTGCTTTTTCTCATAGTAGCTTCATCTGGTCTGTTCCTGTTTGGCTGTGACTCCATCCTGGAGAGAAATATCAGCTGTGCTGCTGCCATCAACACCTTTGTTTCTAGATGTTGGAGCTTGGCCTGTTTTCCAGTGTAGTCCTGTTTCTCTGACTGTGACTAACTGGATGTGCTCTCTTCATCCTCTGACATGGGAGCTGGCTCGGAGCTCGTCTGAAGCTAGTTTAGCATTAGCTTTTCTAACATATTTTCTATGTTTTTTTTCTGTGTCTGGTTCTATGTCCTTGAACCCCAGTTGACCTCAGCTGATGTCACTACATGCCCTTCTGTGAGGAATAAATCCTGCAAAGTCAGTGATTGGATGGAATCAGCTGGTTTTCCTTTAATCTGATTTAATCATCTGTGTAAAAATCCTTTTTATAATGTGTCAAATTGGCACTTTAAAATGAAATTGAATTGAACAACTGGACTGCTCCCCGAAAACAGGGAGGAAACTCCCGTCGGATCTGTTCTGCTGGCAGGAAGTAATGAAACATGAAGTATAAAGGAGACCAACCCAGAAGTCCATAAAACTCCGTCTGACAGACGAACAAAAGAAAAGCAGACAGTTTGACTGAGTAGGAGATCCAAACATTTTTCATATTTTCTCATGATGTTCTGCTCTGACTTTAATGAAAACAATCTGCAGAATGCATCCCATAATTGTCCGTCGCTGTGGGGAATGTTGAAGCCGCTCCAGATGCAGATTCTTTGATTGTTTCTCTGAATCGTTAAAATCATCTGCAGCTCTTTGTGGGAACATGTACCAACGAGAAAACAGAAAACTTTCCAGAGTTACTGCAAGTTCTCCACATGACTTCAGGAGGAGAACTTTAATGGAGGAACATGAAGAACGCTGAGGATTTCCTTCTAGAGTCAAACGTTCTAGAAGTTCTGTTGCTGCTTTGCACCCAGAACATGGTCCGGAAAACTCAACCCAGTTTAAAGTCGTAGGGAATTCCTATTTCAATGTTAAATCATTCTGGCTTAAACATTTATTTAAATCTCTTTATCAGACAATATTGTCCCAAAATTTAGAAAATTTCTGTCTTAAAATCTCTCTTTTGTTCATTATCTTCTGCAGGCCAGTTAGTTCTACGTCAGCCTGAACACCTAAATTCGGCCAATCATATAACAACAGTCATCTGTCAATCAAATGTTTTCGGTCATAGCATCTTGATTCATATGTCGCAGCTAATATACTCAACGGTTGAAACCAGAATCCTTTCCTTTCCCATTGAGTTGCGTCCCAGTGTCCACGGGGATGGACGTCTGTGTCTTCGGCAGGCGTAGAGCTAACAGAACTGGCAGCGTTGCGAGGCAAGGGCTCAAACATGTACGGCTGGAAGCCTTCTACACCAAACCAAGCTTCTGCCGCCCTGGCGTCCTCTTCCACAACATCTTCGTCCCCGCTTTCCTCCTCTAAATAAAAAATGGATGACGGAGGAGACTCATCCACGACCTCCGACACTAAACTCTCCTCCTCTTGCATGTTTCCTCTGTCCATAGCGTTCCTTGACAGCGTCGTTTCTAAGTCACCAATTTAGTGCTACTTGGTCCCAATGGAATTTCCCATTGGGACCAAGTAGCACTAAGATGCTAACTGGTTAGCAACTTAGTGCTACTTGGTCCCAATGGAATTTCCCATTGGGAACCTGCTAGCACTAAGATGCTAACTGGTTAGCAACTTAGTGCTACTTGGTCCCAATGGAATTTCCCATTGGGAACCTGCTAGCACTAAGATGCTAACTGGTTAGCAACTTAGTGCTACTTGGTCCCAATGGAATTTCCCACTGGGAACCTGCTAGCACTAAGTTGCTAACTGGTTAGCAACTTAGTGCTACTTGGTCCCAATGGAATTTTCTATTGGGAACCTGCTAGCACTAAGTTGCTAACTGGTTAGCAAGATGCTTCCCACAAACCGGCCACAACCAAACTTGCTTGCGAACCTTCCGCCACAACAATCCCGCCCCCTTGTTAATCGACCAATCACATTCACTTTATTCACTGGTGTAAAGTCGGGCACCACTCGGAGAATTCGGAAATGCGACGGTTGGAACAGCCGCTTCCCTACGACTTTTCAGACGCCTCTAGCACTTTGATTTCTAAAAAGCTCCTAGCGCCAAATCTAGAGACTTTTTTCTGCTACTGGAGACTTTGGAGACAACATCTAAAAGCAGCGAACTCTGCTCTCCAGAGCAAGTAGATTGGTAACCCCGCCTCCTGCTCTCCTCTATCTTGTCTGCTGTCATGATTCATGCAGCTATTATTTCATCCAAATGAAAAATGGAGAACAGATAAGCAGATCATGGCTTGTCTACAGTGAAAAGAAGGACTGGGTTATTTACTTTGGCCTTTTTGGAAACACAGGAAGGAGCAATCAGCTAAGTGAGCTTAGTGCTTGGAAAAAATCTTTCATTCCTTTAGAGACAGCATGAAAAGTCAGCTGAGTACAAAACATAGAGAGGAAAACAAGAAGAAAAGGGACAAGAAGAGAGGGACACAACCTAGAACAGATAATGGATGTCTATTCTATTAACATTTCTCTATCTGGAGAATGGGGCTGTTTGATGTGTTGTCTTCTCAGTTCAGAGGGGCCCCTGCCTGTCTTTGCCTGGGGCCCCACATTTCCTACATCCGCCCCTGCTCAGGAGTGAGAGGAACACTTTTTTCAAACTCTGTTTTAAGGTAAGTTATAGTCGGCAGCCTTTCTAGAACTTTCTCAATTCCAACTGAGACAGAATCAGTGAACCTTTCTAGACGCCTCAGGACGGAGATCCTTGTTTCACTCGTTTAGTTTTTAATTGAAACATGTTTGACCTGGAGATGAATTATTTCTGATCAATAATGGAAGTAGTTATGAATTTATTCCACATGTGTGCAGATGTTACCTGAGTCTGATTTGAGCCAGCATGGCGTGTTTTCACAGACACCATAAAATCAAACAAATGCATTGAATACAACATAAACTGAAAATATAGAGAGTAATCAGTTTTTTTCTGCTCTATGTGTGATACATACGGAAGAGGATTAGGGCCACTGAAAAAAAAAAAAAAAAAGTTAACTGATTTTTTAATTTTATTTCAGTTTAACATGGGAAAAAAGTGTGAATTCTGACTTTTTTCTCAGAATTCTGACTTTTTTCTTAGAATTCTGACTTTTTTCTTAGAATTCTGACTTTTTTTTCCCCAATTCTGACTTTAACCTCTGAATTCGGACTGAATTCTGACAATAAAAAAGTCAGAATTCTGAGGAAAAAAAAGTCTGAATTCTGACTTTAATCTCAGAATTCAGACTTTTTTCCCACACTATACTGAAATAAAATGAAAAAAATCAGTTAACTTTTTTTTTTTTTCATTGGCCCTAATCGTCTTCCGTAGATACATCTATAATGCATGTTTGACTGTTTGGAATGAGGTCTGGTAGAGAGACCTGTCCTCCGTCTGGCCTCTTGGCGTTAGCGTCATGGATCACCATGAAGCGACGGCAGAGCGGCTCCTGGGGAGCAAACGGAGGCTCTGAGTGTGAAAACCGCGTCGGTTTGCGCTGCAGAGCATCCCGTCATGTGCGCCGGCTGCTGGAGACGGATAAAAAAGGAGGCGTAAAACGGTTCCAGCAGAGGGAGCCGGGCTTCAAACAGCAGGGAGTCGTTCCAACATCAAACCGACCTCAGCTGCTCTGTTTTCCTACACAGACCATCTGTCATGGTTAGCCGCCTCTGACATGGTTTTCATTTTCAGACCTCATCTAGAAATCATATTAACCTCTGGGGACCGGAACAATCTGAACCGAATGAAAGCTGCTGAGTCCGTTCCCACAGATGTTTATTTATAAAGTCCAACGGAACGAGCTTCAATCAGAGACGGTTTCCACCACAGCAGCTCAGGTCCAGTTGTTCTGGTTTAAGCTGTACTGGAGCTCCAATCAGACGCTCCTGATGAACAGAACCAGACGTACACTGAGTGTCTGTCCGCTGAAGGAAACGCCACACATCCTCCCAGCATCCAGAACATGGACCGTTTTCTGAACATCCCACAGAACCCATCTAGCAGCTTGGATCAGGATAAAACCAGAAACCCAAACCTCTGGTTTCTCTTTATCTGGGCTGCAAACAGCAGCAGAACCAGTGGATCATCCTACATCCTTCAGAACAAAAACTCCTCATAAATTCTGTCTGTAGATTGTTTGCATTGATCTGTGAAAAAAGTATTCTCCGGTTGTCTGGAGCAATTTTAATGATCTCCACCTGAGATGGATCCTTCAAGAACATCCAGAACTTTATGGGACGGACTGAAAGTAAAACACCAGTTGGTCATTTTAAGGCTAGGCTTAAAACTTTCCTTTTTGATAAAGCTTCTAGTTAGAGTGGCTCAGGTTATCCTGATCTATCTCTATAGTTCTGCTGCTATAGGCTTAGACTGCTGGAGGACATAGGGACCCCCATTTCATCATTCTGCTTCATTCTATCTCTATTCTCCCACTCTGCAGATTCTGCAGAGTGGGAGAATAGAGATAGAATGTAAAGTGCTTTGAGATGTCATGTGTTGTGAAATGGCGCTATAGAAATAAACTGAATAGAATAGAATTATTAGCGGTACCAGTAGAACTGAATCTATCGGGTTTCTTCTCATGCAGGCCGATCAGTGCATGTTGAGCCTGAAGAACTGCCTGCTGTTAGATTTGTTAGATTTCCACCTGCTTAAGCCGGTGGTTTCACCGGTTCTTGGGTTAATGACCTGCAGGGCCCAGTCAAAGCCCGCACTCAGGTGCTGCTGCCACCCAACAAGAAGATCTGATCACTTCTATTGATTTGTGCAGGAATGTGTAATCTGACTTCCTGTTAACCCAGAATAACCCACCAGCTTCCCGCCGCTGCAGAGGCTCCCAGTGCCCCCGCTTTCTCCCAGCAGTCTGGGATAAATATAACTGTGTAGAGAGCTGAGTCAGGAGGAGTCGCTCAGGGAGCGTTATCAGGGCTGGGAGGGTTTGCTGGGCTCTCTAATTCCAGCTCCCTGCATCTCCTCCCTCTCTGTTTGAAGTCGGCCGCCTTCCTGTCCTCCCAAAGCGGTGTCTAAACCACAGAGGTCTAACTCTGATGGGTTTTTCCTCCACACATCCTGCAGCTGCGGGGGGGGATCCTCAGTTCCAAAAGTTCAAAAGTTTTTGGTTCTGAAGAGTCTAAATCGGCCTCTTTCAGTCGGACTATTGTTTCTTCACCTCAGCAGCAACAGACCAGATTGCCACTGCCTGGAATCTCTCAGAAGAACCATCAGAACCTTCTCTCTATCGTTAGCCCTGCCTGCCGCAGACGGGCTAACAATAGCCCTGGCCACTGAAGACAAGGTAACGATAGCCGTGGCCACTGAAGACAAGGTAACGATAGCCGTGGCCACTGCAGACGGGCTAACAATAGCCCTGGCCACTGAAGACAAGGTAACGATAGCCGTGGCCACTGCAGACAAGGTAACGATAGCCGTGGCCACTGCAGACAAGGTAACGATAGCCGTGGCCACTGCAGACAAGGTAACGATAGCCGTGGCCACTGCAGACGAGGTAACGATAGCCGTGGCCACTGCAGACGAGGTAACGATAGCCGTGGCCACTGCAGACGGGCTAACAATAGCCCTGGCCACTGCAGACGAGGTAACGATAGCCGTGGCCACTGCAGACAAGGTAACGATAGCCGTGGCCACTGCAGACGAGGTAACGATAGCCATGGCCACTGCAGACGAGGTAACGATAGCCGTGGCCACTGCAGACGAGGTAACGATAGCCGTGGCCACTGCAGACGGGCTAACAATAGCCCTGGCCACTGCAGACGAGGTAACGATAGCCGTGGCCACTGCAGACAAGGTAACGATAGCCGTGGCCACTGCAGACGAGGTAACGATAGCCATGGCCACTGCAGACGAGGTAACGATAGCCGTGGCCACTGCAGACGAGGTAACGATAGCCGTGGCCACTGCAGACAAGGTAACGATAGCCGTGGCCACTGCAGACAAGGTAACGATAGCCGTGGCCACTGCAGACAAGGTAACGATAGCCGTGGCCACTGCAGACGAGGTAACGATAGCCGTGGCCACTGCAGACAAGGTAACGATAGCCGTGGCCACTGCAGACGAGGTAACGATAGCCGTGGCCACTGCAGACAAGGTAACGATAGCCGTGGCCACTGCAGACAAGGTAACGATAGCCGTGGCCACTGCAGACGAGGTAACGATAGCCCTGGCCACTGCAGACGAGGTAACGATAGCCGTGGCCACTGCAGACGAGGTAACGATAGCCGTGGCCAATGCAGACGAGGTAACGATAGCCCTGGCCACTTCAGACGGGCTAACAATAGCCCTGGCCACTGCAGACGAGGTAACGATAGCCGTGGCCACTGCAGACGAGGTAACGATAGCCGTGGCCACTGCAGACAAGGTAAGGATAGCCGTGGCCACTGCAGACGAGGTAACGATAGCCGTGGCCACTGCAGACAAGGTAACGATAGCCATGGCCACTGCAGACAAGGTAACGATAGCCATGGCCACTGCAGACGAGGTAACGATAGCCGTGGCCACTGCAGACGGGCTAACAATAGCCGTGGCCACTGCAGACGAGGTAACGATAGCCGTGGCCACTGCAGACGAGGTAACGATAGCCGTGGCCACTGCAGACGGGCTAACAATAGCCGTGGCCACTGCAGACGGGCTAACGTTAGCCCTGCCTGCCACAGATGGGCTAACCTTAGCCCTGACTGTGGTTAGCCTTGGAGCTCCACTGGTTGCCACGGTCGTCTCAACATCTGAACCTTTTTAAATTTTGCACTAAATCAGCTAATAAATCATATAGTGAAGTTTAAAGTATAATTTTCCCGCCTCAAATGATCTTAAAACATACTTTTATTGAACAACATCAACAAAAAAGGTTAAAAACTTTTAACTTAACACTCTGAGCTCTGTAAGCGTTAACCTGGAAGCTGCCGCAGTGCATGCTGGGACAGCTGTCAGACTGGAGAACGGACAAGTCTGCTGTGATGCATGCTGGGTAAAGAGGGAGGGGGGTCTTGTGTTCTTATTAAAACAGTGCTGGGGCTGATGACGTTTCACCAGCACACAAAAACTCACAAGTACACATATTGAGGATCGCGGTCTGTGGAAGTTTACTACGGAGTGATTCATCTGTCCACACATAGAGGATCTCTGCCCCACATCACAGCAGAGACCAACGGGAGGACAGCAATAAACCCGGCCGCGTCAGGACTGGAGCCGCATGTAAAATTCTCGAATGCGGCGAAGCCATGCAGCAGAGCGGGGGGGACTGACGACCAACTAACTACAGGTGACTACTTGACAGCTACGCTTTGGTTCCACATCACACAGATGTTCCTGCCCTCCAATCAGCTGCCTCAGAGGTCATCGAAGCGACCCCAAGCAGGTCGCCGCTCTGCCAGAATAGGCCCAACAAAGACGGGATTATTCCGCACTCCGGCTGCCAGGGGTGGGCTGAGGTTAGCGCACGGAGCGGAGCAGAGCAGGCGGATAAAAGTGGATTCAGGAATGTCGCTAATGATGTGTTCAATTAAGTTCAATTAGCCTAATTGTCCTCTGTGTGTGGTGAGTGAGGGGAGAAGAGGGGGGAAGGTAAACAGGGACAGACTCTAAACAGAGGACAGGGAAAAAAACAGGGACAGATAGATATTGTCCCCGAGCTGCTAAACAGAGGTTGACGCTTCATCTCAGCCAAGAATCCAGTCATCCCTGACTCCCTTAGCCGCCTTCTCCATCCCAAAATAATTACAGAGCTCCCTGAATGCACCGTTCATTTCCCAACTAAGCAGCGGAGGGTTCAGGGGGTACGGAAAGCTCCTATAGGATTTAATGTAGGAGGCTGGAATAGGTTGGTCCTGGGAGGAACGCGGAGGTTAAATCAGGGGCCAAACAGCTTCTATGTGTCAAAGATCTACGTAGGGTGATGTGTGAGGCCCAGGGGCCATTTAGGGGCATTTAGGGACCTCACAGCACAGGTGCTTGGAACCAAAGGAGGCTTTTATTTCTAATTTCTAAATTATTGATTCAAATCAAAGTTTTGTAAAAATCTAATAACCAGGTTTAAATTCATTCCAAGCTAAACAGGATCACATCTATGTAGTAAATTTAATGTAAGCAAATCTAATTTTAACAGATTCATTATAACAATACCATTTTTTTAATGTGTTTCCATATTAATTTAGCAAAAATTTTCTTAATATTAAAACTGGAAATAATCCAGAGGAAAACTGTTAGCAAACCCGCCTCAATCTTTTTTTGGAACAATCTATTTTCAGATATCAATTGGGAACAAACAATTTTTTGTTTCTAATAAAATGTAGGAAGTGTTTGTTAAAATGTTACACAGGTGTTATCCTGTTAATTCAGTAATGAAAACAAATATATTCCAAATATTGATCCACTTTGTTCCTTCTGTCACATCGAACAAGAAACATTAACCCACCTTTTTTGGGAATGCTCTTTTAGCAACGTTTTTTAGTGCGACTTCAATCATTTTGTTAATTGGAAATGCAATATACTTATTGCGCTGAATGTTAAGCATGTTCTGTTTTTCCAAGTTCAGTATGTCTGAGAAAGAATAGATTACAAATCTTCTTATTCTGTTAGCCAAGTTCCACATACATGTTTGTAAATTTGCTAAAAACAAACCCAACCTCACTGTTTTTAGAGCTTATCTAAGCTGTTTTTTGGACTCCTTAAAAATATGCACCAACTCTAAAGCTATGAAACTTATAACCCTAAGTGGTTAACTTCATTTCTAATTTTTTTTTCTCTGTTTCATGGAATTCTGTAGTTCTGTTACCCCAGTACCTCGAGGATACTACTGTCTGCAATTGTATATTCTTTATTTGTAAATAAAGTTTGTTTAAAAACCTCATAGACGCCCCCTGCTGGTAGGTCATGACTATCGCTTTTTTCCACTGATTTATTTCACCTCCTCAGGTTCAGAGGATCTTCTTTCTCCTCCTTCTGTCTCTCAAAAAAACCCTTTTTCTGTTTTGTTTTTTCAATCTGAGAATTATAAATTTATTTAACTGGTGTTGATGGAAAAAAGTGTTAAACTATTTGCCTTTTATTTTATTTTAGCAAAGAGAGAACGGTTAATCCCTTATTACGGTAATCAGCCCTGTTCTGCCTGAGCAGCGTTCGTTCCTCCTTAGTTACAATAATGGAAAGCAGTCAGAGTTAAAACAAATTACAGACACTTTGGTTAAACAGTAACATGTTATGAATAAACCTGAGAAAGAATCTGGTTTGTTATGGAAGAAGCTACAAACTGAGTAAATAGGATAAATTAATATATGAAATAAACCACACTGGTTTGAAATGTTTAGTTTCAGTTAATTTTACTGCAGAAACTTCAACAAATCGTTAGTTAAGATCATTTCATGATGTCTTTATTAAAGTGTCCAGATCCTTATAATTGTGTTAAAGTGTTAAAATGTGCAGAAACTGGAGCCAGAAGCTGCATGAAGCAACTGGAAGCAGTGTGAGAGCTGATGGCCTCATTAGACGCTAACCTCAAAAGGAGCCGGCTCTGTGAGATGGTTGGAGTGACTGATGAGCTCTGCACTTTGTTTAGAAACCGAATCTCCTACGGCAGAACTTTAAATGTTCAAGCTGCTGTTTGATCCAATCATTTTCAACTCGACAAAAATGTAAATAGTTCATCCGCAAATGTGCCTTTTCTTACTTTACGTGGCGCAAATTGCTTCAAGATGTTGACTGTAAAGGCGGCTCTGTCTAACCGCTTGGTTTTCTCTGCAGCGGCATGAAGCAGCAGGAGTCCAGTCAAAACACAAGCCGGTACCGACCCGGAGAACCCATACCGTCCCTGCAGCTAATCCGGGTTCTCGTGGCGCCTGAAAATAAACTTTAAACTACCTCAGAGGGCATGTATCTCTTAAGTCATGTAAAAAAACTATTTAATGACTTACTTTCTTGTGTTTTTTTTAAGCGTATGGGCATCTGATGCATGACTAAAGGGATACACGCCCATCCAGGTAGTTTAAAGTCTATTTTTTGTACAAAACTAAAAGGAGAAACGCAAACCTGAGGTCTTGCGCTGCTTATTGACTATGGCTATGCTGGTCTGACAGAACCAGCGTCACTTTCCACACATCTGAGGTTTTTAAAAATGTTTTATTTACTTCTTTTCTTAAGAGTCAAATCAGAACATTGGTCTGACGGATTTGGTTCATCTCCAGAACCACGTCTGTCAGTCAGTCAGTCAGTCAGTCAGTCAGTCAGTCAGTCAGTCAAACTGGGTTCTACAGCATCCACTTAAATCCAATTTATAAGACGACTAGTCAAGAGACTCGGTCTCTCATCCCGACTCAGGACTGGGGTCAATAGAGAGGAACGTCCAGCAGGAACAGAATCAGCCAACCATAGAGGCTTTTAAGATGTCGGACCCTTATTGAAGACCGCCCCTCCCCCGGTGGAAGCAGAACCAGATCATGACGGCCTTTAGAAGACCAGTTCTCTAAAGTTCTACCAATTTTTCTTCATGCAGCTATCTGGACCGAGCCGGAAAAGATTAGTGCAAACCTCAGATCTTGTTCTGCTGGAGGTTTCTTCCTGTTCAAAGGGAGTTTTTCCTCTCCACTGTCGCTACAAGCATGCTTAGTGTGAGGGATTGCTGAAGAGTCAATGAGTCGATGCAATCAGCTGGTTTTCCTTAGATAGAAAACTTTGAATCAATCTGACTGGATGATCTGGTGAACTGGAAAGTGACCTGAGATGACATGATGTGAATTGGAGCTATAGAAATAAACTGAATAGAATTTAGAAAAACCTTTCTATGTTCTGTAGTTTCGTCTGTTTGCAGCTGATGAACCCTGAGAGACACTGAACCCACGTCTGCAGCTGTGATCTCCACAGAGAGGCGCTCTTCATGCAGATCTACGCTCTATTTTCCTTTCAGTGAAGCTGCTCCTGTCAGCCTGTTTGCAAAGATCCACTTTATAAAAATCTTTTCCATCTGCTGTTCCAGACTCTCACCTACAGAAACCTGAACTGCAGCAACAGGAAATCCAGCAGAGGAAGCAGATGTCAGAGCCGGCCCACAGCTGGCAGGTGAGGCATTTTAAGAATCCGACAACAGGACCGGACCTTCAGGACAAATCATTTCCCCCTGGGAAACGCTGAGACCGTGGACTCTAACTGTGGTGTGCAGGTGGGAGGGGACGCCGCTGTGTTTCAAACCGGACCTGCGTCCCTTTCTCCCTCTGGCTGATTTACGCTCCGCTGCTACCGTCTGTCAGGGAGACGATCCAGCGCTCAGAGGAGCAACCGGAGCAGAACCAGCGGCTCCCGCTGAGAGCAGGAGGCAGTTACAGAGGTTACAGGCTGCGTCAGAGAGCGTGCAGGTGGAACTAAACAGGTGGACAAACTGTTTCCAGGGTCTGCATTTGATCGCACACATCCTTAGTGATGTCATCAGTGTGAGGGGAACCAGGAAGACTCTGTCAGACTCACCCGCCTCGGCGAAGGTGATGATCTCAGTCGTCTCCGGCGCGTCGCCGCCGTCTCCTGCCCGGGCTGCCACCACCGCTCCTCCCCCCTTGCCTCCTCCGGGGCCTCCCCGCCCTCTCGACTCCTCCTCGCCCTCGATCTGCACGCTGCCGTCCTCGGCCACTCGCCCCACGTGAAGTTTGCGCAGGGCGTTGAGGAGTGCGGCGCGCGGCACCGGCCGGGTGATGTTGGGCCGGGCCTGCAGGTGGAGCATGTTGAGGATGTGCCTCTTCACCGCCTCCACCACGTCCGGCTGAGCCGCCTTCTCCTCCTCGTACCCGAGCAAGTCGTCGCCCGCGGTCGTCGCCCCTTCATTTCTCCTCATCCTGGCCAGGGCGCAGGACGGGCAGTGGGCACTGGAGGCATCCGGTAAGGACTGGACCATCAGGGAGAGGGGCTGATGCCTGGACTTCAGGTCCACGGAGGATTTCCCACTCTGGATCTGCACCAGGACCAGGAGGGCCCAGCCCAGTAAAGGTAACAAAGACATGCTGCCAGCAAAACACCTGAGAGGCTGCTCTGAAGAGGCAAAGTCGGATCTCCGAGAGTCCAAATCAGGACAAAAGTCAATCAAAATTCAGTCCTTGAGAAGGAGAAGATTCCCTTCCTCGCTCCGGCTCCTCTCTGTCCTTCTGTCTTTGTCTCCTCTGTCAGAAGTTTGGAGGCTGCAAAGTTCAGCTCAGCTCACAGTCCACCTGCCAACCCAACGGAAAAAACTGTAAAGAAACAAGAGAGAAAAAACACAACGGCAGGGGAGAAAATGAGTAATCCTTATCTTTTTGTCAGGGACAGATGGCTGCAAAATGTGGAGGCGTCACACGAAAGAAAGGAAAAAAGAAAGAAAGAAGGAGAAGAAAAAAAAAAAGAGGAAAAACTCTGAGAGGAGATGAATGGATGAGGGAAAAAAGCTGCAGGACGGTGCTTGTTCCTGGGGTGAAGTCTGTGCAGAGTGTGTGTTAGAGAAGGACTAAGTTATCCCAGATGAAGGGAGTTCCTCTCTCTCTCTTTACCTCTGCTGCTCCCTCCCTCTCTCGCTCCGTCAGAGTTGAGTGTGCTCCCTCGTTCACCAGTTGAATGATTTTAGTGGAGTGGGCCGGTCTCTCTCTAGTGCGAGCCACTCAACCATAAGTACACCTCCCTCTCTCTCCTTCAACCTCCTCCCCCCGGTGACTCATCCTACCTTTTCCCGCCCTCCTCCTCTCAACTTCTTCATCCCTCCTCAGCTGTGAATAAGTTGAGGGTTGAAAAATCTCCTAAACCGTGACTCTTTTTTCCATCTGGTGTCTGTTTGACCGTCTGTCAGTCAGTCGGTCTGACGCGCTCAGCGTGTTTAGTCTGGTTGCTCCACGGCTCCAGTCAAAGCATCATCATCTGCTTTGTCGTCTGCTGGTGAAGGCATCAGTAATGGATCAACTTCAGCTAACTAATAACCAGTGACTCCACCGTTCTGAAGAATCCTGTCATCTTTGACCTCACGTCAAGAACAATAAATCACATTATCACAAATTTCTATTTTCCTTACCTGAAGGTACCTGGAGACCCGGCCAGACAAGCCAACTCGGATCATAAAGAACGGCTTAGAACTGCCCAAAGATGAGTCCTCCCCATTTAGCGTTAATTGGTTGCAAAGACAACATGATTTACATCCAAACGACGTCTACATTTGGTTGAAAAATGAAAGGTGAACAGCCGTAACTCTCAGATCGTTGCAGAGACGTTCATGACTGGGTTTCTAACTTCTTTTCAATGTCTATTACTGGACTGACCAAACACAGCCCAATTGTCAACAACTATTTCTGGACTAAATCAAGACTATGATGGACAGTCCAGGTTTAGCCTCAAAACCGAGGTCTGACTTATGTCTGGTGTTTAGGGGGTAAGTTCTATGTTCATCAGTAAAACCCGACATGTCTCAGTTGGTTTAAATGGTAAATGGAGTCAGAACATACAATACGAGGGCCTTATAAGTCGGTTAAGACATTGAAGACCAACAGTGGTTAGTTCTCCAAACCTTCAGTGAAGCTTTGGAGACCAGAACCTGGGGAGAACAGGAGACCAGAACCGACCAGATATAGCCTAAAAACCAACGTCTGACTGACGTCTGGTGTTTAGGGGGTAAGTTCTAAGTTCATCAGTAACATGTGTTACTGATGAACTTAGAACTTACCCCCTAAACACCAGACGTCAGTCAGTTGTCTCAGTTGGTTTAAATGGTAAATGGAGTCAGAACTTACAATATGAGGGCCTCATAAGTCGGTTAAGACATTAAAGACCAACAGTGGTTAGTTCTCCAAAGCTTCACTGAAGGTTCAACCTTCAATGAAGATTTGAAGACCAGAACCTGCGGAGAACAGGAGACCAGAACCGACCAGATTTAGCCTAAAAACCAACGTCTGACTGACGTTTGGTATTTGGGGGGTCAGTTCTGAGTTCATCAGTAAAACACAACATGTCAGAGTTAGCAGGGCCAAGGAGTTCAACTCACTGAAGCAAGACCAGAACAACAGCAAGTCAACAACAGGCCGGTCCAGGTGAAATAAAGGAAAGGAGGGGAAGTTCAGAGGAAGACACGTTCTGACCTCCAAACCAATCGGCTCGGCTGTAAGACTGGGAAGAACTTTACTTTGAGGATCCAAAGATGTCCTGAACAAACACCTATAAAGACCTGCTGGTTTTATAGACCGAGTGAAACGTTCCTCAGTGTTTCCTCGGGATTCTGACCCTTCAGGGACTTTGCCAGGAAGAGTCGTAATGAATCCCTGGTTTCAGCTTCTGGATTGTCTAAAATTTTTTCTTAAGGTCAGAGGGTTTGCCTTACAGCAGATGTAAAGGTAGGAAGAAGTCTGAAGATGACCTGCCCGTTACTAAGGAAGGCGTAACAAGGTGTGACGATGGCTTTAAAGGAGCTCTGTTGGGAGGTTGGAAGCATCCAATATACTCAGATACATCAATTTAAGATTTCTGAGAACTCCAAAGGAATTTGTGGACCTAACTGGGTTTGGGTTCCATAGAGGGGGTCATTATGGAGACCTACCAGGTTGGTCTGGTTTTAATTCTGTTTGAAGGCCTCCAGTGAGGTCTAAATGGTCAATGGAGTTGGAATATATAACCAAGAGGGCCTCGTACGGCTGGTAAGGTGGGAGACCAACACTGGTCTCCTTCATTGAAGGTTGAATCAGTGTTGGTGACTCCAGCATCATTCCTCTGAGCTCATCCAGCTACGTTTATCCAAAGGAACAGAAGCTATGAAACATCCTGGTCATCATCACGCCTCATCTGGTTCCCCCTCAGAAACCAGAAGAGGTTTGTTTTGATCTCCACTAATCCCAGAAGACTCGCCCCCTGGTCATTACCTGTGTCATCTTCCCACAGCTTCCTGCTGCACTGACCGCAGGAATTAGGGGGGATTGTAGCTGGAATGTGTCATTGTGTTTGTTTGGTTGAGAAACGATCCTGGAAATCTTCCACTTATAAGTTTGGCCAGAAATAGAAACAGTTTGATCTGATGGGAAGATCACCGGATCCAAACGGGTTTCAAGAGCGAACCAGACCTGCTTCTGGCTTCTCTGAGGTCACTTTACTGGTAACAAACCAAGTTAGATAAATAAGTTAGATGTAGGCTAATAATGACTGAACAGAACTCATTTAGATCTACTTTAAAGTTTAATAAGTTCCAGTCTGATATGAAATGATTAGACGTGAGGGTACCGCCTGATTCGAGTCAGCCGTCCTCCAGATCAGCGTCAGACGTGAGTGTAGAGGAAGCGCAGAAGACACGCTGAAGCTTCCGGCTGTAATCAGACGTCTGGGATTCTCCCTCAGCTCTGACATCAGCAGCGCTGCGGGAAAAGTGTGAGAGCCCATGAGTGGGACGCTTGTTTTTCAAGCAAATAGCCCAGCCTGCGTGAGCTCATCGCTCCGCTGCTGCCTTATAAAGACTGTGGCTTATTAGTCTGAGCGTGTCTGGGCCGGCGGCTGCTTTAAATAACTCCTGCACTCTCAGTCATGAACCTTTCATGCAGCCGGCGGGGCCCTGATGCACTTTGGTTCAGAACCCGGCCCTGGACGCGTCCGTCCGGGACCCCCCCCCCCTGCTGTCCCACTTAAAGGGCTGCTGGAGATCCAGCAGTTTCCAAAGATACCAAACATGTCAGTGGGAATTTAGAGGGAATGGATGTGAGAGGGTTCTGCAGTCACGCAGATTCCCCCGGAACAAGATGCAGACGTCCTGCTAATGTCTTCAGCTCTGCTGGACTTTAATATTTCAGCTGCAGGCTGGTCCTCCTCCATGTTTGTTTGTTTTGTTGCTGGATCTTCAGCTCCGCTCTTCAGCCTGTGTGTCCTTCTGTAAACCTCTTCACCGTGTGTGTTTGTGTGCTGGAATCTGGAGCATCAGCTGTTAAATAAACTGGAGGCCCCAATGGCAGCGTGCTCGCCTGCTCCATCTAGTGGTCAGCGGCTGGCGCAGCATCTGCAGAGCATCAGGGACTGGATCCACTGAGGTTCACGGGACAGTCACAAGGTTCCACACTGGAAAAAATACAAATCTAGATAAGTCATTTTTTCTTAAAATAAGTGCATTTGCTCTTTGGTGGTAAAATAGAGATTATATCAATGGAACAAGACAATTTACACATAAAATAAGAAAACACAATTGCTTTCTCTTATTTCGAGTGCATCTTATCTGATTATCATCTTTTAGGAGTAAAAACACTCATTCCATTGGAAAACTATCTCATTTACCAACTCAAATTAGGGTTAATACACTTAATTTAAGACATTTTTACTAATTTCTAAAAATTTCTAAAAATGTCTTAAAATGAGTGTATTTAGCATAATTCAAGCAAGTAAATAATAAGATTTGCCAATGGAATGAGTATTTTTACTCTTGAAATAAGATAAGTCGATAATATCCACTTGGAATAAGACAACGCAATTGTTTTTTTTCTTATTTTAGATGTAAATTGCCTTATTCCATTGGCAAAGCGTATAACTTAACTGCTTAATTCAAGAAAGAAATGCTCTTTTTTTTAAAGAAAAATAAACTTACTTAGATTTCAATTTTTTGCACATTATTATTTAGATATTGGCTTAAAAGAAATCATTGAAATGTCAACAAACACAGAAACGTAGACCAGTACGTATAAAAGAGAGAGAGCCGGGTTTAGGAAGGGATTGAAGAAGAAAATAAAGAGGAGTCGGACCAGTTTGCAGGAAAGACTCGGGGCCTGAAACGGTTCCTTAGTTCTTTTCTGATGAACAGAACTATTTAAATCAAACTGTTTCATTCCTCAGTGGTTCATTTTGAAGCATCCTTCCCTCGTCGTTCATCAGTGCTTCCTAATGATCAGACACTGGTTTCGGTTTATTAACCAGGAGGTGAGAACTGGTTTATCGGTGTTCTGTAGTTGAGAAAACATCGCTGGTTCTGGATCTACCTCCATTTTACACCCAGAACCAGGAAGCGGCCGGGAAACGAAGCAGCCCTCCGGGAGGAGGTTTAAAGAGTACAGACTGGTGTCGTTGTGAAGTGGAATAGTGCTCGGGCTGATGACGTTTCATGAGAACGTGAGAATGCACGAGTACACGGGTCGCTCGCCGAGTCGTTGGACCCGGGTAAACACGCGTCAGCGATCTGTTCCCACTGAATGCTGATTGCTCCCACGTTCAATGGGAGTTAAAGCTCAATCAAAGCATGTTGCTGTATGTTTGTGTTGGTGCAGCCGTTCTTCCGTTGATGTGGTTGTTCCTCCCTAACCAACCATGATCAGGGGGAGTTCAAAGGTCAGGGTGCCCTCTGGGTGAAGATGTGAAGCAGCAGACTGTAGAATACGCCTCCTCGTATGGCGCGGTCCAATCAGCGCTCCTCCAGGCGACGCTGAGGGACCGTAGTTGGAAGCTTTCATGTGGTCGTCCAGCTGCTCGCTGAGCCGCGCTGATTACAGTCTCAGCAGGACTGAAGTTTATGAAACATCAGCGTTGATTTATGGAGCATCAGGCCGTCTTCCTGCATCATCTGCTGCTAAAAGCTCCTCGGTTTTTATTCCTGCCTTCGTTTTCTGTCCAAACTGGGAGCAGAGACGTGACGGGTCAATGGAAGTCCATTTAAGGTCCAAACAGGTCATTCTGATTGGTCCTCTCAGCCGCCGCTGGACACCAACACATCCACACGCTCAGGGGCGGATTTAGGAAATGTGGGGCCCTAGGCAAAGACAGGAAGGCGGCCCTCTGAATGGAGAAGACAGCACATAAAACACACTGGAAAAACAATCTAGAAATAAGTACAATTTCCTTAAATTAAGTGTATTTATTCCTAATTTGAGCAGGTAAATGAGATGATTTGCCAATGGAATGAGTATTTTGACACTTAAAATAAGATAACTAGATAAAATGCACTTGAAATGAAACAATGCAATTGTATTTTCTTATTTTAAGTGTAAATTCTCTTGTTCCATTGGCAAAATGTATCTTTTACCTCCTCAATCCAAGAACAAATGCACGTATTTTAAGAAAAAATGGCTTATCTTGATTCAGATTTTTTCCAGTGCAGACCCATTCTACAGATAGAGAAATGTTAATAGAATCAACATATTCTCATCATCAGTTCGTATGAAATAGTACGAAAAGTTATGCACAGTATTTCGTACATTTTTGACGTTTTTCCTCCAAAAAACAGATCAGATAAGAAAAAAGCAGATCCGCGGACGGACGTAAAACTTGGAAAAACAGCGCAATAATTACTTCTTGATGTCTCTAACTCGGTTGCTTGCTCTTTTGTATCTTAGGGTTAATTGTATGTTAAATTCTATGTTTTTGAATGGTGCGTAAGATGCGCATGGGCAAGGATATCTTGTCTCGAGGCAAGACGTAAAAATACGACGAAATACCACGAAAAAAACGTCAAAAACGTACGAAATTACTGTGCATAACTTTTCATACGATTTCATACGAACTGATAATGAGAATACACTGATAGAATAGACATCCATCAATTGTTCTAGGTTTTTTGTCCATCACTAAGACAATTCTCACTTAGCTGATTGCTCCTTCCTGTGTTTCCAAAAAGGCCAAAGTAAATAACCCAGTCCTTCTTTTCACTGTAGACAAGCCATGATCTGCTTATCTGTTCTCCATTTTTCATTTGGATGAAATAATAGCTGCATGAATCATGACAGCAGACAAGATAGAGGAGAGCAGGAGGCGGGGTTACCAATCTACTTGCTCTGGAGAGCAGAGTTCGCTGCTTTTAGATGTTGTCTCCAAAGTCTCCAGTAGCAGAAAAAAGTCTCTAGATTTGGCGCTAGGAGCTTTTTAGAAATCAAAGTGCTAGAGGGGTCTGAAAAGTCGTAGGAAAGCTGCTGTTCCAACTGTTGCATTTCCGAATTCTCCGAGTGGTGCCCGACTTTACACGAGTGAATAAAGTGAATGTGATTGGTCGATTAACAAGGGGGCGGGATTGTTGTGGCGGAAGGTTCGCAAGCAAGTTTTGTCGGAAGCATGTCGCTAACCAGTTAGCAACTTAGTGCTAGCAGGTTCCCAATGGGAAATTCCATTGGGACCAAGTAGCACTAAATTGGTGACTTAGAAACGACGCTGTCAAGGAACGCTATGGACAGCGGAAACATGCAAGAGGAGGAGAGTTTAGTGTCGGAGGTCGTGGATGAGTCTCCTCCGTCATCCATTTTTTATTTAGAGGAGGAAAGCGGGGACGAAGATGTTGTGGAAGAGGACGCCAGGGCGGCAGAAGCTTGGTTTGGTGTAGAAGGCTTCCAGCCGTACATGTTTGAGCCCTTGCCTCGCAACGCTGCCAGTTCTGTTAGCTCTACGCCTGCCGAAGACACAGACGTCCATCCCCGTGGACACTGGGACGCAACTCAATGGGAAAGGAAAGAATTCTGATTTCAACCGTTGCGTATATTAGCTGCGACATATGAATCAAGATGCTATGACCGAAAACATTTGATTGACAGATGAACGTTGATATATGATTGGCCGAATTTAGGTGTTCAGGCTGACGTAGAACTAACTGGCCTGCAGAAAATAACGAGAGAAACACAGATTTTAGGACTGGATTTATTTAAAAATACAAATTTTCTAAATCTTGGGACAATATGGTCTGATAAAGAGAACATTTATATACATTTTTAAGCCAGAATAATTTAAAATTTAAACATGACTTCCCTATGACTTTAAGCCACCGCCTGAATGGGAGCTGCAGGAGTCATCAGGACTAACCCACAGCGGTCAAACCCAAACCTTCCCATCCAAGCCTGGAGCTGCTTCACCACAGAAAAACAAACACCAGCTCAGATAGCAGCCAGTTAGAGGCGTTCCCAGACTCAGACCTGGACCTGGTGTGCAGGTCACCATGGAGGACATGTTGGCATGACGACCAACGGCTGAAGGCCTGGAAACGAGCAATCTCAACCTGTTCTCCTCCTCTGCTGCCACAGACCAAAGGAAGCCAGGTTCAACGGTTAAGGAAACAACACACAAACCAAACCAGTGCTTCCAGTTAAACCTTCAGATATGTGCTGGCTTGGCTGTGAACATTCAGATCCTGGTCCGGTGATGATGCCGGAGAAAATGACGAAGAGACTCACAGTCAGTAAGAGTGTTGAAGGTTCTGATTCACATGTTCTACATGCAGAGCCTCTGATGTGGACCCCATGGAGCGAGCCCTGACTCATCTCAGACACCTGGAGGAGCAGGAAACTGGACGCCTCACACAGAGCTTTGAGGAGCAGGATGTGGAGCATAGCGTGTGCAAGGGGGGGATTTACCATCAGGCAATACCAGGCAGTTGCCTAGGGCCCTAAGTTCCTGGGGGCTCAATAAAACTCCTTTAACATGTATGGTTAATACAAATAATCCTTATTTGTGCACATTAATTATGTTTTTGATAGAACTGGCAGCGTTGCGAGGCAAGGGCTCAAACATGTACGGCTGGAAGCCTTCTACACCAAACCAAGCTTCTGCCGCCCTGGCGTCCTCTTCCACAACATCTTCGTCCCCGCTTTCCTCCTCTAAATAAAAAATGGATGACGGAGGAGACTCATCCACGACCTCCGACACTAAACTCTCCTCCTCTTGCATGTTTCCGCTGTCCATAGCGTTCCTTGACAGCGTCGTTTCTAAGTCACCAATTTAGTGCTACTTGGTCCCAATGGAATTTCCCATTGGGAACCTGCTAGCACTAAGTTGCTAACTGGTTAGCAATTTAGTGCTACTTGGTCCCAATGGAATTTCCCATTTGGAACCTGCTAGCACTAAGTTGTTAACTGGTTAGCAACTTAGTGCTACTTGGACCCAATGGAATTTCCCATCGGGAACATGCTAGCACTAAGTTGCTAACTGGTTAGCAACTTAGTGCTACTTGGTCCCAATGGAATTTCCCATCGGGAACCTGCTAGCACTAAGTTGCTAACTGGTTAGCACTAAGTTGCTAACTGGTTAGCAACTTAGTGCTACTTGGTCCCAATGGAATTTCCCATCGGGAACCTGCTAGCACTAAGTTGCTAACTGGTTAGCAAGATGCTTCTGACAAACCGGTCTCAACCAAAAGCTCACAAACCTTCTGCCACAACAATCCCGCCCCCTTGTTAATCGACCAATCATATTCACTTTATTCACTCGTGTAAAGTTGGGCACCACTCGGGAGAATTCGGAAATGCGACGGTTGGAACAGCCGCTTCCCTGCGACTTTGAAGTAGCTCTAGTTCTTTACTCTCCAGATCAAATTAAGGTTTAAGGATGAGTTCTGCTCACTGGTTCTGCCTGAACTCCTGGACCCAACATGGGTCTGATTATAGTTCCCAGGACCTCGACCCGCCTCATTCCTCTGCTGGAGTCTGCAGGCAGCTGCCTTACAGACGGGTCCAAACTTTTCTATTTACTGCTGCACCTTTAAAGGAAAAGTCGCTCATATTCAGAATTTTTTCTAGTTAACTATATTTATAAACTGTTTCTTCATCGTTCATAAAATATTTTAGTGCAGCAATAATGATCAGAGCTGCTCTCTGTTCCTTCTACATAACAATCCATTCTGGCTGCTTTATTTTAACCTTTTGGAGTTTAACTCCAAAAGGTTAAAAGCTTTATTGCTCAGTTGAAGAATGTCTCCGGCCTCCAGCGTTGAACATATGGACACGCCGCTGGACCACTCAACGCCGTCTCCCACAGACTTTGCATGTAAATCAGACGCTTTGGTTTAAATGAAGCATTAGCTTTAATTTCAGATGACATAAAAAAAAAACAGATGCTTCTTTTTATCAGCTTAAGCCATTGTTCCTACTGAAGTCTAAAACTGAAAATCCCCACTTGAAGAATCAAATATTAAAGAGACTTTGAAAAGCAGAAGAAAACATGTAACCTTGTCCGCATGTGGATTGGATGAGGCAGGTCGGGTAGAGCGCCCTCTGATGGTAGGATCATCTCATTTCATTTTAAACGGAGAAGTAAATGTCTCCACATGTTGAATCCATGTTTGTTCTGCAAAAGAAAGTTTGTAAATGTGTTACAATGCTGACTAGAGGATTCATCTCAGGAGCAGACAGGACCAAAGGTTCTGCTGGTTGGTTCTAAGCCATAAATGTCCCCCATAAACAGTCATTGTGTCATAAACGGGACAGATGGACCCAGTATTTAAGGTGAGTCAGACAATGGAACGTTTCAAAACGGTTAAAGACAGAAATTATAAAAACGTGACGGGACGCAGGCTGCTGAGGAATAGCGGACCGGCGGGTCATCGCCCCATCACTGACATTCTGGAGGGAGAAACTCAGGTAAGTGACCACGATCATCTGACAGGAGATCATTATCTGTGTGAGTCACTAACCTGGTTTAACAGTAAGTGACTCAGCTGCGGCTCAGAGCCGTCCAAATTGTCCCCGATGCAGCAATCCCAGTGAGCAGGCAGGAATCCGATCCCACTCAGAGAAACAGTTCAGAACCAGACAGTTCTGAGATCCAGGAGTCCACAGCCTGACCAGGGGTTCCGATCCGAACCCTTGGTCCACAGAGCGTTTGGGCAGGTTCAGAGTTCTATAAGTCCAGCAGTGAGCTCAGACAGGCAGGCTCAGTGGTAGAGGAACAGAGACAAGACATGGTACCAGGATAACTGCAGAACTTTAAAATGGTCTCCTCCTAAGAGCCAGACTAGAAACCCTTAGGGCTCCGCGGAGAAGAGCCGGTACACGACCAGGAGACAAAACAATAAACCCTGTAAATCCACTGGCCTCCGGGAAAAGGAACATGAACCAGAGACTAAACTAAAACTCATAATGACATAAAAACATAACACCAATAAACTAAGAATACACAAATAAGTAACACAAATTCAAAGGAATAATGATCTGGCCCCGATAGCTGGGCTGAACCGTATATATAGCAGAAGCAGCAGGTGAATACAATAAACAATAATTAGAGAGTGGGGAGGGAACGGCAGGTGAATGAAGTGAGTAATCAGAGCAGCTACCAGGGCCGCGTTGATGTTTTTATTGCATGAACAGGTTGGTTCTACCTGTAAGATGAGGCTGAAATCAAACTGATTTCATATCATCACAATCGAGTCGGGACGTTTCCACTGGAATTTAACTTTCAGGTTTCATGTCATTTCTTTAAAAACATGCAACCAGGATCATGGAGGATAAATGAGGGGAAAAAAGCAGCTTTGGGTTTTTCTCACTGCTGATATTTCATAGTCCAGTGGGCCGGATTGGACCACAGAGCGGACAGAACACGCTTCTAACTCATGATTAACGTCGATGAGAGGCTCCACTTTACAAACAAGAATCCATCATTGCTCCACGGATGCTGGATGGAGCCTTTTAAGGTCCAGATGAGCTGAAAACACGTAGAACTGCAGCAGATTGAGAGTGTTTATCTTAGGACCACCTCACTCCTAGAACTTCCTGTAAGAGCTGTGACGAAAGCTGCTGACTAACCGCAGCGTCGGTTCAAAGGTGGCTCCGCAGCAGACACCCAGACTCCAGCCTTCAGCTGGTTCCTCTAAGTGCAGCCAAGCAGCATCAGGCTCCCAAACAAAGCGTCTGAAATATGAATGAGACTAAATAAAAAGCTGCTTCTGCTCATTAAACAGCAACCGTGACGTTAACCAATGAGACTGATCCATCCTGACAGGCCACAGCTTCTGGTTCCTCTGAAATTAGGAGAACTCGCTTTGGAACAGGAGACGACCTTCAAAGAACTTCATCGTCAGAGCAGGTTTAACATTTTATTGCACATCTGATATCAGAGATCTGATTGTTCCTTATGTTCCTAACAGAGCACTTCGCTCTCAATCTGCAGGTTTACTAGTGGTTCCTAGAATTTCTAAAAGTAGAATGGGAGGCAGATCTTTTAGTTCTCAGGCTCCTCTCCTGTGGAACCAACTACCAGTTTTAGTCCGTGAGGCAGACACTCTGTCTACTTTTAAGGCTAGGCTTAAAACTTTCCTTTTTGATAAAGCTTCTAGTTAGAGTGGCTCAGGTTATCCTGATCTATCTCTATAGTTCTGCTGCTATAGGCTTAGACTGCTGGAGGACATAGGGACCCCTTTTTCATCATTCTGCTTCATTCTATCTCTATTCTCCCACTCTGCAGAATCTGTTAGTTCAATCTCTAACGTTCTGCTCTCTCTGCTTTTTCTCATAGTAGCTTCATCTGGTCTGTTCCTGTTTGGCTGTGACTCCATCCTGGAGAGAAATATCAGCTGTGCTGCTGCCATCAACACCTTTGTTTCTAGATGTTGGAGCTTGGCCTGTTTTCCAGTGTAGTCCTGTTTCTCTGACTGTGACTAACTGGATGTGCTCTCTTCATCCTCTGACATGGGAGCTGGCTCGGAGCTCGTCTGCCTGGCTGTGTGTTTCCTGGACGGGGCCGCCTGTGGAGCTGGTTGACAGTTGCCTTTTGTATCTATGCTTCTTTTTCTATGTCTGCTTCTGTCTCCTTGAACCCCAGTGGGCCTCAGCAGATGGCCGCTCACACTGAGCCTGGTTCTGCTGGAGGTTTCTTCCTGTTCAAAGGGAGTTTTTCCTCTCCACTGTCGCTACAAGCATGCTTAGTGTGAGGGATTGCTGAGGAGTCAATGAGTCGATGCAATCAGCTGGTTTTCCTTAGAGAGAAAACTTTGAATCAATCTGACTGGATGATCTGGTGAACTGGAAAGTGACCTGAGATGACATGATGTGAATTGGAGCTATAGAAATAAACTGAATAGAATTTAATTGCATCTCAGGTGAATGTGGAGTACCACAGAGCTTTGTGTTTGAGCCTTCCCAATCTTGTTAGCTTCCAGTTCCAATGACCCGTTTCCATGGGTCAAGCTCCTGTAGAAACAGCACCAAGGTTCTTCTCATATGCTAACCGGACGTCCAGCGCAGTGATGGGTTTTCAGTTCAATATCTGCAGGTAGTAGATCCTGGGAAGACAGCCATTTAGGTTCTGGTATCAGCAGATAAGCGTAAAGAGGAAGGTCATGGTTACCTGCCTGAGAGTTTCTCTGCTTCTATTTAAAGGTGAAGGCCGTTCATTAAGGAATAATCAATGGATCAATATTTATACCTAAAACTAATACATTCGCAGTGATTTAATGAATGAAGCATTAAACAATAATTTTCATCGCAATCACTAAGTCTGGGAGCGGCCATTTTCCCCCAAATATAGTAGCCCCTCCCTCCTGCCATCTTCCAGCAGTGACGTCACGGTGCGGTAAGCCTAGCGCCATTCTCCCCGCTTTACAAGCTAAATCAATGGGAACTACTAGACACATCTGCAATCAACAACAATTATTGAAGATTTCCAGAGGACTTCACCATTGAAATTCACCAGAGCTATAGTGAAACTGACAATGCCCACGTGCATGGCAGCTGGATGCTGGAATACATCGGGTAAAAGTGAAAAAAAGAGTTATTCCACTTTTCTGATTCCTGATCCTCCACGGACGGGTTGGTCGTTGGATCGCCAACTTGAAGAGGGAGGATTTGCCATCGAACTTCTGGCCAGAGAAAAAACCCGTAATATGTAGCCGACATTTGGAAGAAGAATGTTTTCAAGATGACTTGGATAATAGCGCGTTGTGACAAACACCAGATACAGCACTGGGACTTGATCAACAGCCGATACCGCACCGTGACAATGTCACTAACCAGTAGGTGGCAGTAGTGTTCTTTGACAAACATGGATGCCTCCAGTAAAGAACATTCACATGAAAATTACTCTGAATTAAAAACACTGATCATTTATTGAACAGGATGGAATCATTTCAGATTTAAAGAACTTTCAGACGATTTACTCTGAATATGACCAGACTTTGCCTTAAAAAAACAACAAAAAAACGTCCACCTGAGCATCATAGTGTTGGATGGTTTGGACTCAGTGATTCTGAAGCTCCATCAGCAGACCAGCAGTTCTCAGAATCCGGGCCGAGGCTGAGAAAGCTTCTGACCACAGCTGGAGTTTGGGCCAAACCGCCGTATGCAGTCTGTCCAAACATGACAGGGAGGAGGAGAAGCTCGGTGAGAAGGAAAAACACCCGCAGAGTGAGGAAACCATGAGGACAACTGCGTGGTTTCACACCCAGAGAGGCTGCATGGAGCAGCAGCAGGAGGAGCTCAGATGTTCCTCACTGACCTGCTCCACTTCCAGCATGCAAACAGACCAGAAAGGGTCATAGAGCAACAAGAAGCAGACAGGAAACCTTCTGAGATAAGATGTGACAGAAATGACCAAAACCAGACTCAGCAGGAGGAGGGAGGTCCGGTTCAGAGGCTCCACTAGAAAAACCATCTAGAAATAAGTAAAAATGTCTTAAATTAAGTGTATTTACCCTTCATTTGAGGAGGTTAATGAGATGGCTTGCCAATGGAATGAGTATTTTTACTCTTAAGTAGATAATTAGATCAAATGTATGACGGAGTACTAGGAGCTAGAGATTTTTTTTTTCTATTTCAAGAATAAAGTCATAATATCATGAGAATAAGGTCATAAAATCAGGAGAATAAATAAAGTCGTAAAAAATACGAGAATAAAGTCTTAAAATTATGATGTTAAATTTGTAAAATTAGGAGAATGAAGTCGTACAATTAAGAGAATAAAGTTCTAAAATTACGATAAACAAGTTGTATTTTCTGACAACTCTTCCCAGAAGCCCTTTCTTCCCTAAGGTGAGGAATGTGGAGCATCATGGGAAGTTATACTTTAGCATCGGTTTGACAAATCAGGAAATCTTTTAGCAGCAGCATCAAACTGGGCAGGATGGGCAGGGCATGTTCTGGTTGCTGATTGGTGGAGCTGGTCGGCCGTCATCTAGTGGGCGGAGCTCCAAGCTTTCTTTCTGAAATGGGCTGTGGTTTAAAGACTTAAGTCTCATCATGTTACGACTTTATTCTCGTAATCTTCCAACTTTTTTCTTGTAATATTGTAACTTTTTTCTCGTAATGTTCGGAGTTTATTCTCATCATGTTACGACTTTATTCTCGTAATGATACGACTTTATTCTCGTCATATTACAACTTTATTCTTATGATGTTACAACTTTATTCTTGTAATATTATAACTTTTTTCTCGTAATCTTACGACTTTATTCTCGTCACATTACAACTTTATTTTCGTAATGTTCCAACTTTATTCTCATAATGTTCCGACTTTAGTTTCATAATGTTACGACTTTATTCTCATCATATTACAACTTTATTTTCGTAATGTTACAACTTTATTCTCGTTTTGTTACGACTTTATTCTCGTGATATTACAGCTTTTTTCTCATCATGTTACGACTTTATTCTCTTAATGTTCCGACTTAATTCTCATCATGTTACGACTTTATTTTCGTAATGATGTTCCGACTTTATTCTCATCATGTTACGACTTTATTCTCGTAATGATACGACTTTATTCTCGTCATATTACAACTTTATTCTTATGATGTTACAACTTTATTCTTGTAATATTATAACTTTTTTCTCGTAATGTTACGACTTTATTCTCGTCACATTACAACTTTATTTTCGTAATGTTCCAGCTTTATTCTCATAATGTTCCGACTTTAGTTTCATAATGTTACGACTTTATTCTCATCATATTACAACTTTATTTTCGTAATGTTACAACTTTATTCTTGTTTTGTTACGACTTTATTCTTGTGATATTACAGCTTTTTTCTCATCATGTTACGACTTTATTCTCTTAATGTTCCGACTTAATTCTCATCATGTTACGACTTTATTTTCGTAATGATGTTCCGACTTTATTCTCATCATGTTACGACTTTATTTTCGTAATGATGTTCCGACTTTATTCTCATCATGTTACGACTTTATTCTCGTAATGATACGACTTTATTCTCGTAATGATACGACTTTATTCTCGTAATGTTCCGACTTTATTTTCGTAATGATGTTCCGACTTTATTCTCATCATGTTACGACTTTATTCTCGTAATGATACGACTTTATTCTCATAATGATACGACTTTATTCTCGTCATATTACAACTTTTCTCTCGTAATGTTCCGACTTAATTCTCATCATGTTACGACTTTATTCTCGTAATGATACGACTTTATTTTCGTAATGATGTTCCGACTTTATTCTCATCATGTTACGACTTTATTTTCGTAATGATGTTCCGACTTTATTCTCATCATGTTACGACTTTATTCTCGTAATGATACGACTTTATTCTCGTAATGATACGACTTTATTCTCGTAATGTTCCGACTTTATTTTCGTAATGATGTTCCGACTTTATTCTCATCATGTTACGACTTTATTCTCGTAATGATACGACTTTATTCTCGTAATGATACGACTTTATTCTCGTAATAATCCGACTTTATTTTCGTAATGATGTTCCGACTTTATTCTCATCATGTTACGACTTTATTCTCGTAATGATACGACTTTATTCTCATAATGATACGACTTTATTCTCGTCATATTACAACTTTTCTCTCGTAATGTTCCGACTTAATTCTCATCATGTTACGACTTTATTCTCGTAATGATACGACTTTATTCTCATCATGTTACGACTTTATTCTCGTAATGTTACAACTTTATTCTCATAACGATACGACTTTATTCTCGTCATATTACAACTTTTCTCTCGTAATGTTCCGACTTAATTCTCATCATGTTACGATTTTATTCTCGTAATGATACGACTTTATTCTCCTAATGTTACAACTTTATTCTCGTAATGATACGACTTTATTCTCATCATGTTACGATTTTATTCTCGTAATGATACGACTTTATTCTCGTAATGATACGACTTTATTCTCGTCATATTACAACTTTATTTTGGTAATGATCCAACTTAATTCTCGTAAGTTTCCGACTTTATTCTCATAATGTTATGACTTTATTCTATAAATAAAAAATAAAACCAAATCTCTAACCTGGCCCTAATACATATGCACTTGAAATAAGAATTTACTGATTTCAGGAAAAAATGTAGATTTCAGTTTTCGTGTGTAGAACTTTATGTGTCGGTCGGTTCTTGTGGGTTTAACATGTTTTTGTCATTCTGTGGAAACTCATTAATAAACGGATGATGAACTGGTCTCAGAGGAACTGGGTTCTGATCTGGTTCTGGTCCAGTTAGGCTGGTCTAAATAGGGTGTTTTGCCCTTTATCTCGTCTGGCTAGGAGAAGGTTTAATAAGGAGAAGCTGAGACGGTGTCTCCATGCAGGAAGGGACACAGAACAGCCCCCCCCCCCCTCTCTGTGTGATCTTCATCATCATCATCAGCAGCTACCTTCTCAGCTCTCTGGTTAATGTTTGTTTTTTCTGAACTTCTTCTCGTTATTTCTTGTCTTTCTGCTGGTTTTGTCGTCGTCGGTTTCCCCCGGTTTACCCCCCCTATCTCTGCTCTCCTGTGTTTGGTTGTCGTATCTTCCTCGGCCTCCTCTTCCTCCCCTTCATTAGCGGCTCTCCTCCTGGCTGCCGTCGCTCCTCGCCTCCCTTTGCAGGATGACGAAGGAAGCCTGAAGCAGCTGCTTCTGATCTCGCTGGCTTTTTGAAGTTCTGTCATCACTTTTCTCTCTTTAACTGACTTTGTGCATCATCTCGCCCTCTGAGTGTGTGTTTGCGTCTCTGAAGAGCTCTGAGCGCTTTATGTAACCTGCCGTCACGCAGGCGGCGTGTCAAAGGGACCCAGAGCTGAACCTGAATCCCGGAGGAACCACCAAACAGTCAGGAAACTCTCAAAGTCCTCTGAAGGACGCGGCGTCTTCTCCAACTGAGGACCTGCTCTGATCCACTGGTGGACGAGTCCCACAGCCGATTATATCAAGAAACATCAAAGATTAAACATCCTCTGCCTTACCTTACTTACCTCCACAGAAAGGTGCAGCTCCTCAGTGCTTTCTGTAAACGTATATCCTGCTGCTTCACATTCTACCATAGAAAACCGCCTCTGTTCATTAGGAACCAATGAAACCTGGAAGGTTATTAGATCTAATCTCCACACATCCAGGGGCGGATTGAAGAAGTTTGGGGCCCTAGGCAAAGACAAGCAGGGGGCCCTCTGAATTTAGATGACAACCCATAAACAGCCCCATTCTACAGATAGAGTCAGGGACTAAGGCCTCTGTATGTGGGTTGTGTGCGCTAACGACTGCGCCATCAAAGCACGCCCCAGATAGAGAAATGTTAATAGAATAGACATCCATTCTCTGTTCTAGGTTGTGTCCCTCTCTTCTTGTCCCTTTTCTTCTTGTTTTCCTCTCTATGTTTTGTACTCAGCTGACTTTTCATGCTGTCTCTAAAGCACAGGTGTCAAAGTGGTTCCAGAAAGGGCCGTGTGGCTACGGGTTTTCTTTCCACCCAAGCAGTAGCACACCAGACTCCATTCATCCCATCAAGTCATCAGGTCACCTGACATGTCCCGTGACGCCACCTACTGCTTGGGTGGAAAGAAAACCAGCAGCCACACGGCCCTTTCTGGAACCACTTTGACACCCCTGCTCTAAAGGAATGAAAGATTTTTTCCAAGCACTAAGCTCACTTAGCTGATTGCTCCTTCCTGTGTTTCCAAAAATGCGACGGCAAAAATAAATTCAATTAAAAATTCAGATTTCCTTTTTGATAAAGCTTATAGTTTTATTTAGTTAGCTTATAGAGCTATCTCCAGTGGGCCTCAGCAGATGGCCGCTCACACTGAGCCTGGTTCTGCTGGAGGTTTCTTCCTGTTCAAAGGGAGTTTTTCCTCTCCACTGTTGCTACAAGCATGCTTAGTGTGAGGGATTGCTGAAGAGTCAATGAGTCGATGCAATCAGCTGGTTTTCCTTAGATAGAAAACTTTGAATCAATCTGACTGGATGATCTGGTTGAACTGGAAAGTGACCTGAGATGACATGATGTGAATTGGAGCTATAGAAATAAACTGCGTAGAATAGAATTGGATCATATTAGTGTCAAAATATAGAAGACCTCTCAGAGACTGGAAAAAGTCACTCGACTGTCAGATTTGATCTGATTATTGTCATTGGTCTTATTTCTATTTTCGTGTTCTAGCTCCCTTCTAGTCTCCTCTGTTCACACCTGCTCCCAGTCTGCTAATCAGCCTGGTCTTTCTTTCTCTCCTTCCTATATATTCTCCTGCTGTTCAGTCACTCTTTGCTGGTTTGTCGTCATTTCTTTGCCGCCTTGTTGTGAGGATTCCGGGTTTTCAGCAGTTTGGGATTTTGGTGGATTTATGTTTTTGGATTTCTGCTTTTATTTCCTCAATCCAACAACAAATGCTCTTATTTTAAGAAAAAACAACTTATCTAGATTTCGGGCTTTTCCATTGCATTCTTCACGCTCCACTTTGATTCGGATCTGGTTCTGTTACAGTTTTATGATGTTCTTCTGTATTTAGTTCAATCCTAACTTTTAAAAATCCAATCTTTCCTTCAGTTTTCTGAGAGTTTCCTGAGCTCTCAGGATTCCTCTGGTTTAGGTTTGAAGTTCTGAGCTTCGCGTTTCGTCCTGAAACTGTTTTTCCCTGTGACGCCTGAAGGTCCGGTTCAGACCGCTGGAGGATTAATGAGCTGCTGGATCAAACATTTCTTCTCTCCCTGTCCGAAATGAAACAGCCGGTTTGTTTTCAGGGCGGCACCGCCGTTAAAACAGAAATTCACACTTTAGAACCAAAACATTGACGAGAAGGTGAGAAGAAAAACACAGCTGGGTCGACTCAGGCCTGCGTGGAAAAACTGCTGATTCTGGCTCTGATGAAGAGACGGAAAATATCCACTTCCTGATAAAAGTTTCTTCTAAAGGATCCAGTGAGTCAGATCTGATGAGACTAACGGTTTCAGCAGAACTTTATGCAGAATATCTTCTGGATCAGAAACCCACCAAAGGTTCTGATTCCACTAAACCAGCTGGAAGAAAGAAGCTTAAAAGAGCAGGAAGTTTCTAATATATAGAAAAGAGGTTTTTGGATCAGAACCAGCTGTAAGAATCTTTGTTTGAAAGGCAAAGTTTCTCACTGACATTAGTTCAAGAAAAAATTAGCTTATTTTAAGAATAATGACGTTTTTTTTTTTCAGTGCACTGGAAAAACAATCTAGAATTAATTAAACATTTACCCTTAATTTGAGGAGGTAAATGACAGTTTTTGTTTTATTAGAGTCTCCTCTTGAATGGAGGAAAAATTCCCATTTAAAATGCTGATCAGGATTCTCAGTCATCCAGGTCACAGTCATTCCGTAAACGTTTAAAAAACAATCCACTGGACTTGGTTTCCAAGGTTTGAAAACATTTCGCTTCCTCTCCAGGAAGCTTTCTCAATTCAAATCACATTTGAATTACATTTAAAATAAAACACAGTTGCATTGTCTTATTTTAAGTGCATGTTTTCTAATGATCTTATTTTAAGAGTAAAAACACTTATTAAATTGGAAAACTATCTTATTTACCTACTCAAATGAAGGGTAAATACACTTAATGTAAGGAATTTTTACTCAATTCTAGATGGTTTTTCCAGTATAACCTGGGGCACAGTGATGTGGAACTATAGAAATAGACTGAATAGAATAGGAAACAGGCCTTCACGAGGACCATCTCTGCTTATTTCTGAAGTCATCTTTGCTCCGGGCTTCACAAATATGAGGCAGAACCTTTTGATAAATGCTGAGTCACTAATTGATGCAGCAATATATTTTTATTTACAATTACACAACAGCTGGAAGGTTCCAGTAAAGCCCATCTCTCTTCTGTGATTGGATCAACACCAGGAAGCGTTTTGGTCTGACGACCTGCAGCTGCAGCAGATTCAATGAAAATGAAAATCTAGTTAAGTGATTTTTTTCTTAAATTAAGTGCATTTGTCCTCAAATTAAGGAGATAAAAGAGACATTTAGCCAAAGGAACAAGACAATTTACACTTAAAATAAGTAAAAACAACCACATTGTTTTATTTCAAGTGCATTTTATCTAATTATCTTATTTTAAGAGTAAAAATACTCATTCCATTGGTAAACTATCTCATTTACCTGCTCAAATTAAGGGTAAATACACTTAATTTAAGAATATTTTTTATTTATTTCTAGACTGTTTTTCCAGTGTAAACAGTGAAATTAATTCTAGATAAAATTATACACTGGAAAAACAATATAGAAATAAGTAAAAATCAGTAAATGTTCCATATAGTGAAGCTTAAAGTATAATATTCTCGCCTGAAACGATTTTAAAATGTACTTTTATTGAACAACAGTAACAGGAAAGAGAACCTTTAACTTAAAACTGGAAGCTGCTGCCGCAGTGCATGCTGGGACAGCTGTCAGTCTGGAGGACGGACAGGTCTGCTCTGATGCATGCTGGGTAAAGAGGGAGGGGCCAGAACAACATCTAGGAACAGGGTTAGGGCTGATGACGTTTCACGTGTGCATGAGAACGCGCGGCACACCGACTGAGAATCAGCCGTTTGGCAGTTAGATGACCTTTTGACCTTTCCCAGCTTGATTGGCAGCAGCAGTTGTTTGTCATCTTCCCGCCCTGGCGTGGAGCCAACATGCTAACACACCTTTGTACCTCTGAGCAGAGCGGTTTTCATGCCGGTCACTGATGGGGCAGCGTTTCCTGACAGGTACTAGATATACGGAGTTTTCTCAGCAACTGGACGATGTTTTGCTTTTAGTCCCATGAACTCGTTGCAAGATTAAGGAGTGTCTGTTTAACGGCGGATCATCAAAAATACATAAAGTTACATAAACATCTCTCCAATTACAGCCCAGGATGAAACATTCATCTCCTGCCGTCATCAAACCCGGCGCTCACAACAGAAAACATCGGCCACTTGTTTGTGTAACGCAGACAAGCAGGAAGAGCGAAACTTCACTTTCTGTGTCGGGCTGCGTTCACAACCGACATGTTTGCATCAGTAAAGTGCTCAGAGTATAAATAGGAGGATAAATTAAACAGACCATGCAAACACTGGTCAGAAGGTGGACTTTAGAAGACAAAGTGTTTGTGCAAAGCAGCAATTAGGGGCGATGAGTGGGAATCAGGTTCCAGAGCGACGCACAAACAAACGTCCGCTTTATGTAAGCTGTCTCTGTCCTCACAGGGACACGCCGGTCCACAGCGCACCAGGGGGACATCACAAACTCATATAATCACATGTTTATCACTCATCCACAAATATTTAAGCTTTTCAAAAATTATAACTTCTAAATATTTAACTTTTCAAAACCTGTTTGTTTGAAAGGTTTTAAAAACCCGAATCTGAGTGCAGGTTTGAAAAGAGACGTTTAAATACATGGAGGGCTAGTAATTAAAACAAACTTTTTACTGACACGATTCATTTTGTTTTCATCGCATTTTTCATCTCCTTTTTTGACATGTTTTATCTAATTTTCTCAAACGTTTCATATCATATTTTAACATTTTTCATATTATTTTCTGACATATTTTCTCTCCTTTTCTGACGTTTCATCAAATTTTTTGAAAGGTTTCATATCATATTTCGACATTTTTCATCTTATTTTCTGACATATTTCATCTTTGACATTTTTTAAATCTAATTTATGACAGGTTTTATCAAATGTTTCTGAAATCTTTGATCTCATGCGTCTGACTTGTTGTAACTTAATTTTTATAAATATTTGTATCTAATATTTCTCAGGTTTCCACATATTGCAGTGAAACATTACACATGATGACATCAGCAGTCTGAAATAAATGACATCATGCCAGTAGATAAAAGGCTTTCAGTTGAGTGACAGACGCAGAGGTTTGTGTTTCTGCCCATATTTGGACTTCCTACTGCAGGTATCTCATATAGTAGCCTGTATTTTTCAGAACCTTATTCTAATTAGTCGGTTCTAAATGTTCGTTCTTCTGCTGCATCTGTTCTCTGCTCTACTTCAGGTTCAGTCGTTTTGCCAAAATGAGTCGGTTCATCAGTTCATTTTTCCATTCATCAGTTCATTTTCCTTGACTGTATGTTTTTCATCAGCAGGATAATATTACAACCAAAAGTGAACTAAGTCTGATTATGAGCATTGCTTCATTAATTTAACTGTAAACACTGGTTCACTTCCATGCAGGCATTAAACTATAAAACCCATCTATTGTCTATCTATCTATCTATCTATCTATCTATCTATCTATCTATCTATCTATCTATCTATCTATCTATCTATCTATCTATCTATCTATCTATCTATCTATCTATCTATCTATCTATCTATCTATCCATCTATCTATCTATCTATCTATAATCTATCTATCTATCTATCTATCTATCTATCTATCTATCTATCTATCTATCTATCTATCTATCTATCTATCTATCTATCTATCTATCTATCTATCTATCCATCTATCTATCTATCTATCTATAATCTATCTATCTATAATCTATCTATCTATAATCTATCTATCTATAATCTATCTATCTATATATCTATCTATCTATCTAAAATCTATCTATCTATAATCTATCTATCTATAATCTATCTATCTATAATCTATCTATCTATCTATAATCTATCTATCTATAATCTATCTATCTATAATCTATCTATCTATCTATCTATCTATCTATCTATCTATCTATCTATCTATCTATAATCTATCTATCTATCTATCTATCTATCTATAATCTATCTATCTATAATCTATCTATCTATAATCTATCTATCTATCTATCTATAATCTATCTATCTATCTATCTATCTATCTATCTATAATCTATCTATCTATCTATCTATCTATAATCTATCTATCTATCTATAATCTATCTATCTATCTATCTATCTATCTATCTATAATCTATCTATCTATCTATAATCTATCTATCTATCTATAATCTATCTATCTATCTATCTATAATCTATCTATCTATTTATCTATCTATCTATAATCTATCTATCTATCTATCTATCTATAATCTATCTATCTATCTATCTATCTATCTATCTATCTATCTATCTATAATCTATCTATCTATAATCTATCTATCTATCTATCTATAATCTATCTATCTATCTATCTATCTATAATCTATCTATCTATCTATAATCTATCTATCTATCTATAATCTATCTATCGATCTATCTATCTATAATCTATCTATCTATCTATAATCTATCTATCTATCTATAATCTATCTATCTATCTATAATCTATCTATCTATCTATCTATCTATAATCTATCTATCGATCTATCTATCTATAATCTATCTATCTATCTATAATCTATCTATCTATCTATAATCTATCTATCTATCTATCTATCTATAATCTATCTATCTATCTATAATCTATCTATCGATCTATCTATCTATAATCTATCTATCTATCTATAATCTATCTATCTATCTATAATCTATCTATCTATCTATCTATAATCTATCTATCTATCTATCTATCTATCTATAATCTATCTATCTATCTATCTATCTATCTATCTATCTATCTATAATCTATCTATCTATCTATCTATAATCTATCTATCTATCTATCTATCTATAATCTATCTATATCTATAATCTATCTATCTATCTATAATCTATCTATCGATCTATCTATCTATAATCTATCTATCTATCTATAATCTATCTATCTATCTATAATCTATCTATCTATCTATAATCTATCTATCTATCTATCTATCTATAATCTATCTATCGATCTATCTATCTATAATCTATCTATCTATCTATAATCTATCTATCTATCTATAATCTATCTATCTATCTATCTATCTATAATCTATCTATCTATCTATAATCTATCTATCGATCTATCTATCTATAATCTATCTATCTATCTATAATCTATCTATCTATCTATAATCTATCTATCTATCTATCTATCTATAATCTATCTATCTATCTATCTATAATCTATCTATCTATCTATAATCTATCTATCTATCTATCTATCTATCTATAATCTATCTATCTATCTATCTATCTATCTATAATCTATCTATCTATCTATCATCTATCTATCTATCTATCTTTCTATCTATCTATCTATCTATCTATAATCTATCTATCTATCTATAATCTATATATCTACAGGAAGCACAAACAGCTTTACCAGGCAGACACATCTGTACTGACATCAACCTAAAACCACAACAGCTGGAGTCACTTTCCTTTATGACTCATCACGGATCAAACAGCGTTTCCCTCAACAGACCCAGAGCTGCAATCATAGATGCAACCTGTCATCCTGACTCAAAACCTTTGCACATTTTAGACTTTTTTCCAACACCTGGAGGTCCTCTCACTGATTACTCATCGTTTGTTACTGCAGCTGAGGTCCCTGTGAGGTCATTGGACCAAAGCCCAAAGGAAGAGATAAAGAAAGATCACAGTGTTACTTTAACACCTACAGAGCTGAACATGAAGAAGATCTTTTAAAGCCTGGTCTATGCAGGAAACATAGCTCTTAATGTTGATAGATCTGCGTGAACAGAAGCAAAGAACAGGGCTGTTTCCCCCCCAGGCCTGAAACTGGTGGTGCAGTGGAGATAGATGGAGCTGGTCAGTCTGTAGACTGCTGGTTGGAGAGACGGTCTGCTGAGCTTTATGGGGAGCTCCAGAGGACTGCAGGAGCTGATACTAGAGCTGCACTCAGGGACCTGGAAGATAGAAGTCCAGTTGGATAACACAGAGAACCTGTCCATGATGAGGAAGCATGGAGCGACAGTGGAGAGGAAACCTCTGGCAGAACCAGGCTCAACATGGCGGTCTTCTGCCGGATGAAATGAGACAGGGAACACAGTAAGAGTCCAGGAGGAATGACGCTTTAGCTAGGATGGTGGAGGAGGGGCTGGGGGGGGGGGTCATCTGAATGATGTCACAGCTCAGACAGGTTGCAGATCGAAGGCCTTATAAGATGAACTTTGGATGCTGATTGGCTTTGGTGGAGGCGTGGTTCAAAGCTGATTGGCTTTGGTGGAGGCGTGGTTCAAAGCTGATTGGCTTTGGTGGAGGCGTGGTTCAAAGCTGATTGGCTGCGTCACAGCTGGATGAAGGAGAGCAATCAGGTTATTCAGATGAACTTTAACCTCAGCTCCATTTCCCATTCCAGGGCTGAAAGTCGTTCCCAGTCCGACCCTGAAAACGCCACATTCTTCGGTAGCAGCTCCACGTGTTCTGGGCTGCTTTCAGCTTTAGTTCCTGGAAACGTCTTTTAGTATTTATGCAGCATAATAAACATAGAAGTGATGATGATCTTGGCTGATCTGAAGCATCTTATTTTTTTGTCCTGAAATATCTGACCCTTCAAACAGAGTTCCCTCTGCCCCCCCCCCTCCTGTTTTATTCTCCTGGTCTCCTTGTTGCTGCTGTTTCCTGTATGTGGGTCAGATGTAAACGTCCCTCCTGCGTATGAGAGCAGGCCTCTTTATGCGACAAATGAAATGAAACACCTACAGCTACTTCAAACGTTCCCCCAGAGCGACCCGCTGGAGGCTGCAGCTGCCTGCAGACGCCGCATCGACGCGCTCAGATGCTTTAATGAGGCGCAGCAGTGTGGTGGGGGGGGGGTTGGTCACATCTGTGGGGGTCACTCAGGTACTGGGACAGGAGGACAAACAGGGACCGGAGCGAGTTTAACTGGCAGAGTGAGACCGACTCCAGCAGGTGGAAGATATGCAATCGTAACAGGTGTGCTATGTTCCTGAAAGTCCCGCCCAGGTTGACTGCGCGTCCGTTAACAGGTAGAATGAAGAAAGCAACTGCTGGTTGCTCTTTTTACTGGAAGCAGATTGTCGAATTTATCTGTGCAGCAAATGGGAACAGAGAAACACTAAAGTCTTCAACATGCAGTTCCTTCCTCAGCATCTGAGTCTCTGGCTCCTTTTAGCAGATGGATGAACGTAAAACCTGCAGACCTTCATGTGGAGACGTGTTCATTTCAAGCAGCAAAAGATCCGATTTATTCACCCACCTGCCCCCCCCATCCTCCCCACCTTCTCCAGAGCGCCTCCACCCTTAGAGGGCCTCCACGCTTAGAGGGCCTCCACCCTTAGAGCTCCCCCACCCTTAAAGCACCTCCACCCTTAGAGGGCCTCCACCCTTAGAGCGCCTCCACGCTTAGAGCTCCCCCACCCTTAAAGCACCTCCACCCTTAGAGCGCCTCCACCCTTAGAGGGCCTCCACCCTTAGAGCGCCTCCACCCTTAGAGCTCCCCCACCCTTAAAGCACCTCCACCCTTAAAGCACCTCCACCCTTAAAGCGCCTCCACCCTTAGAGGGCCTCCACCCTTAGAGCTCCCCCACCCTTAAAGCACCTCCACCCTTAGAGCGCCTCCACCCTTAGAGCGCCTCCACCCTTAGAGCGCCTCCACCCTTAGAGCTCCCCCACCCTTAAAGCACCTCCACCCTTAAAGCCCTCCACCCTTAGAGCCCCTCCACCCTTAGAGCGCCTCCACCCTTAGAGGGCCTCCACCCTTAGCGGGCCTCCACCCTTAGAGCACCCCCAGTCTTAGAGCGCCTCCACCCATAGAGCGCCTCCAGCCTTAGAGCTCATCCACCCTAAGAGCGCCTCCACCCTTAGAGGGCCTCCACCCTTGACACGCCATCTATACAAAATAACAGCAAAGCTTGAGTAAGTCGTAGCATCGGAAGCTAAACTTCTTCACACTTGGGAAACAAAGTCCAATGTTTTTTTTTGACCAGGATGACGAGAATCTTCCCCAGGACAGAGTTTTTGTCACGGAAACAATTTGGAAATGACTTTTATTTACATTTTGATGAAAGGGAAATGAATTTTCTGAAGGATTTAGAACCTTTGTTTCTAAAGTGTGAGCAGCTCTCCCTCTGGTGTTTAGAGTGGAGGACCTCCTTGCCATCACCCTAATCTGGCCAAATAAACAATGGGTTCTAACTTAAACAGTGAAACCAACTCTAGATATATATACTCCAGAGCTAACTAGACTGGACTTGAGGCTCAGAGCTTTGATTCAGAATTCAAACAAGTCCATCACAGGTCAGAAGGACTAGGATGGAATGATGTAGATCAGATTTCAGACGAGTCCCTTTTTTCCATAAATATTTCATATTTGGCTCTTTAGGAAGACTGGAATAATGGAACTAGCTTAAATCCAGCAGTACCAGGATCGGTCCAAACTCCAGATGGTTTCTGTCTGACAGATCCATCTTTGATGCTGCATCAGAACCAGACCTCAGTGCTGCAAAGTCACTGAAGCAGCAAAACCACATCTGACGGAGCGAGCAGCTGCTGCAGGAACTCTGCTGTTTGCACCTGGAGGAGGAGGAGAAGCTGCCCTCTGAACAGGATCTGCAGCAGGTCGTCATCAGGCGTCCAACTGACAGCTGTTCAAACCTCAGAGGACCTGCAGCAAGAGCTGCTTCAGCCTGGCTGAACACAGATCAGTATCAGGAAAATCTCCATGAAATGTTTTCCAGAACATTGTAATTGGAATCCATGTGTCTCTGTCAGATCATTTCAACCTTTCATTGTGGTTATCAATTGTTGTTATTAGTCCTCGTTTTTTTTAAAATGGCACGCCCCGCCACCAAATCGAGAAGGACAACCACACAGACAACTGGAAAGGCATACTAAGGACCAAACCCAGCTGCTTTTTGGCTGCGTACTCACGCTTTAGGTCTGTGCAGGTTTACGACCGTCCAACACGTAGTCAGGATTTTTTTGAGGTGTGCAAAGACGGTTGCAGAGGCTATCTGTCAGAAGTGTAAATTGGCCTTAAGCATGCTTGTAGTGACAGTGGAGAGGAAAAACTCCCTTTGAACAGGAAGAAGATGTTGGAGCTTGGCCTGTTTTCCAGTGTAGTCCTGTTTCTCTGACTGTGACTAACTGGATGTGCTCTCTTCATCCTCTGACATGGGAGCTGGCTCGGAGCTCGTCTGCCTGGCTGTGTGTTTCCTGGACGGGGCCGCCTGTGGAGCTGGTTGACAGTTGCCTTTTGTATCTATGCTTCTTTTTCTATGTCTGCTTCTGTCTCCTTGAACCCCAGTGGGCCTCAGCAGATGGCCGCTCACACTGAGCCTGGTTCTGCTGGAGGTTTCTTCCTGTTCAAAGGGAGTTTTTCCTCTCCACTGTCGCTACAAGCATGCTTAGTGTGAGGGATTGCTGAAGAGTCAATGAGTCGATGCAATCAGCTGGTTTTCCTTAGATAGAAAACTTTGAATCAATCTGACTGGATGATCTGGTTGAACTGGAAAGTGACCGGAGATGACATGATGTGAATTGGAGCTATAGAAATAAACTGAATAGAATTGAATTATAATCCCAAAGTTACACAGTGTTCCTTTAATGCAAATAAATTGACCCACTTTTCTTTAAAGTTACCAATAATTATTTATTCATTCAGCATCTAATCACAGCTGTCCTTTCAATCCTCAGAGGGTTGAACAAACGACCAAAGCTGGTAAAAAGTCACAGCGGATTCGGTTGAATTTGCGTCTGCAGCTTCGATCTGAAGCGTCTTCAGTCAGACCATCACCAGCCGACGTCTGAAACTCTTAATGAAAAGCAGAGTTCTCCCACAGTGTAGAGGAAAGAAGCAGGAAGGAAGGTTTTCTGGCAGTCTGGGGAGTAATTACTGTCAGAGTGTGATTGTGGAGCGGGTCCGGCCCATGCCGTCAGTGTGTGGCCCCCGTGGGCCGCAGACGTCCCTCATATGAAACCTTAGACAGGTGGATGGAAAACAGACGCTTTACTATGAGCTCATCAGCTTCCTTCCTGCTAACCGTCCCTCACATCACTCAGCCTCCCTGCTGCTCCTCATCAGCATCTGCTTTCTCCTCCTCTTTGCTCCAGTCTGCTTTCTTTAAATCTCCTCCACGTGAAAACTACACTTTCTCCTCCTTTAGTGTCAACAGCAGCGTCACGGGGGAACCAAACATCTGCAGACGGCCGTTTGCTGCCTTCCTGCTGCAGTTTCCTACCTGTCAACGAGCTGCCTGCTCTGAGCAGAGTTAGCAGGCTTCACACAAACCCTCACACTGCAGGAAAATCACTGTTTTACTTTCATTTAAACTATTTAGTTCTAAAGTTCAATGATCCGTGAAAACACGATTTCACAACTAAATGAAAGATTCAAACACAAAAATGAGACTAAAACACAACGTTAAAAAACACATGCAATGCAAAAAATGGTGCAAAGGACTAAAGAAAGTAGAGATCTGCAAAGTAGAAACAACCTGCAAACGCAACAGCTGCTGCGAACGGAGCAGATCTGAGAAATGTTTCTATTCTATTCAGTTTATTTCTATAGCTCCAGTTCACCAGATCATCCAGTCAGATTGATTCAAAGTTTTCTATCTAAGGAAAACCAGCTGATTGCATCGACTCATTGACTCTTCAGCAATCCCTCACACTAAGCATGCTTGTAGCGACAGTGGAGAGGAAAAACTCCCTTTGAACAGGAAGAAACCTCCAGCAGAACCAGGCTCAGTGTGAGCGGCCATCTGCCGAGGCCCACTGGGGTTCAAGGAGACAGAAGCAGACATAGAAAAAGAAGCATAGATACAAAAGGCAACTGTCAACCAGCTCCACAGGCGGCCCCGTCCAGGAAACACACAGCCAGGCAGACGAGCTCCGAGCCAGCTCCCATGTCAGAGGATGAAGAGAGCACATCCAGTTAGAGCACCTCCACCCTTAGAGCTCCTCCACCCTTAGAGCGCCCCCACCCTTAGAGCTCCTCCACCCTTAGAGCTCCTCCACCCTTAGAGCGCCCCCACCCTTAGAGCTCCTCCACCCTTAGAGCGCCCCCACCCTTAGAGCTCCTCCACCCTTAGAGCGCCCCCACCCTTAGAGCGCCCCCACCCTTAGAGCACCTCCACCCTTAGAGCTCCTCCACCCTTAGAGCGCCCCCACCCTTAGAGCTCCTCCACCCTTAGAGCGCCCCCACCCTTAGAGCTCCTCCACCCTTAGAGCTCCTCCACCCTTAGAGCGCCCCCACCCTTAGAGCTCCTCCACCCTTAGAGCGCCCCCACCCTTAGAGCGCCCCCACCCTTAGAGCTCCTCCACCAGCTTTCATCACTAAGTTGGTTTTTGACCCCATAAAGGAAGCAGCAGCAGCTGATGGAGAGTCAACTCTTCACTGCTTGCATCCTTCTCCCTGTAGGGCTCGCAAAGCAGAGGAAATATATCTCAGGGGGAATGCTGCCATCCTGTGGTGTAACTCGGTACAACGGCTCACTTTAATATTTTAGATTCAGTTAAATTCAGTCAAACCCTCTGATCTTCCCTCACAGGGTGCCACACATCAGCTGATGTAGTTCCTCTTTATCTTTAGTCCTTCAATAATTAAGCTCACTGCTCTGTTTAACGCCTCTGATCCAAAGATCGTCACCAAGAAATCCATCATGTAGAAGTTACACCTGAAAACCTGCTTTATCTGTTCTTCTTTGGAATAAACTGAAATTAGATGATGTTGGTTTTTTTCTCATTGTTGATGTTTCATTGGTTCCAAAAGTTGAAAGTTATGGATAAAACTATCGTCTAGTTTCAAAATGAACTTTTAATGTTGAGATTCTAATCTGATATAAAAACAAGGATCAGATGGTTTTTAATTTCATAGAAATCAGTTTCTGAATGTTTTCAACTCTCATTATTTTATATTAAGATGGATATTAGAAATAATTAAGACGTTCCTCAGGTCATTTCCCAGTCAGTGGATGAACTGACCAATAAATCCATCTATAGCCGATGGATCCTATAGTTTAGTCTGCAGACTAACATTAGTCTCAGACTGAGTGGAAGACATTGACTGAGTTAGACACTGACATTGGGTCTAACGTTAGAAAATAGAAAGTAGAGGAAATGAAAAGTAATTCATTGAAATGTTAATGTAGGAATTCTTTATTCAGTGGATGATGTTGTCGTTTCATGTGCTGAAATATACACTGCAAAAAATGGAAATCTAAATGAGTCATTTTTGCTTAAATTAAGTGCATTTTTTCTTGAACTGAGGAGGTAATGAGATACTGTGCCAATGGAAGAAGACAATTTACATTTAAAATTAGAAAAAAAAAAATTTGCTTTGTCTTATTTCAAGTGCAATATATCTAATTATCTTGTTTTAGGAGTAAAAATACTCATTCCATTGGCAAATCATCTTATTTATCTACCTAAATTAAGGGCAAATACACTCAATTTAAGAATTTTTTACTTCATTCTAGATGGTTTTTGCAGTGTATTGAATGTTATTTTGAGGGGGAAAAAATAAAACATATATATATATATATATCTCATTCATGCACAATCTGCAAATAGAAAAATAATCTACTATAGCATTAACGACATGTACTTGTAAGTCTTTATGTAAAATCTTGAAATTGTATGTAAGATGTAATTACCATAACGATGCACTAAATCTATGTTTATCACATTTATATAATCAATTTAGCACTTTTGGCTCATCTGTATTATTATGCACTAACACATTAATTTTATTGTGATGGATTTACATGTTATATTACATGATTTATAGACTTCATTGACTTCATAATGATGCTGTAATGTGATTGGCCGATTTATTTATTATAGGTTAAAGTTAATCTACTGATGCTATGAAACAGCCAGTCTGTGTCAAAGTGAGGAATTTATCTTTATTTCAAAAGTCTTCAGTCCCCCTGAATTGTTCAGTGCTGTATTGTTTGCATTGTTACCGCTCTAACTAGGGAGTACCAATATGGCTGCCGGTGGCTTCACTTCAACCTCGTTCTACCAACGGGCAAACAGCAATCAATTAGGATGAAAGTTATTTTAGAGTTAGAGAATAGAAAGGGTTAAAAAATGACTGAAAATCAAGGGGAGTCAACAGATGATCCTCTACATAGAACAGAACAGAAAAGGCCTTTATTGCCCCACGATGGGGAAATAGTAACGTTCCAGCAGCAAAAGTGAATAAAAATAACAGAAAAAAAACAATAAACAATAAAATAGTGCACAGTGTTTTTACAACATAAATACCGTGCAGCTTAAGAATAAATAAGCAATATCCAGCTGTGGACATCTGGAAGAAACTGAATCAGCAGAATCAGCATGAATGGAAGAACTGGTTGAGGTTGTTGGGAACAGTGGTGGTTCCAGAGTCTTCCAGCTGCTGGGAGGAAGGATCTGTGATAACGCTCCCTGGTGCATTTAAGGTGCAGCAGTCTGTCACATATAGATGAGATGAAAGTGTGTTTGTTTATGTTTTTATATAATAAATATATTTTCAGAAGCTGAAAACAGGCCAACATGGAGAACAAATATGAAAGTTCTCATCATCAGTTCTGTTTCTAAGTTCTTCCAGGTCCTGTTCGGGAAAACTCACATCTGGTTAATGAATCTCTATGTTATACATGATAGTGTTAACGATGAATGACCTTAAGAACGAATAATGAAGTTATTCTCCGTCTCTTGTCTCTCCGTCCTTTTATCTTGTTGCATTGTTAGTAGAATATTTCACAGGGAAACTTTAATGACATTATTGAGGAGCATAAACCAGTTTGATTCACATTCTGAGAAGAAAATCCACTTCTGGTTCTGCCATCATGTCACCACGCAGAACAGGGGAGCCAGTATTCAAGCACTTCAAAAAGCACTTGACTGAGGCAGGAACCTCTGCAGCAGAGAAACACAGGTTAGTGACCATGATAACCTGATGGACCATGATTATAAACATGTGAGTCGCTAACCTGGTTAAACGGTTCAATCTCCAGCCGGTTGGCTGCCAACTAGATGCAGAGGGCACCGCTCAGAGTGTCCCATACCCTGTAGAACCAGCAGGAATCCAAAGACAGGTCAGGCAAACAGGTCAGGCTCAGTGGGAATCACAAACACTAAGGTAACGCTGGCCCGCTCTCTGCACTGGCTGGAGAGAATCATCTGACCCTGATGACTGCGAGCAGGCAGCTTAAATATAGGCAGGAGCAGGTGGATCAGATGATTAGCGATGAGAATTCGGTCAGAGTTAGACAGGTGAATGAAATGAGTAATTGAGCCAGTCATCGCACCAAGATCATGACACTCAGGAACCGGTTAAACTTTTACCGATATAGACATGTTATACATCGTTAGTAAGCTTAGATTCTCCACAATTCAACCACCGAGTTCATTTTATGGAAACCATGAGCAAAAAAAGCACGTTAAATCTGAAGGAAGCTTTGACTCCCTACGTCCGAAGCATTCCTGAGGCCTTAGATTGTTTAGATTCCATTTTTCCGTACAGATAAAAACTAATCCTGCATATTCAAAATAAAAAAAGTTAATAATGAGAAAATCACCAAATAAAGTGTGTATATATATATATATATATATATATATATATATATATATATATATATATATAAAATATATATAATATTTGAAACACATTAAGTGATTAAAGATCAAATGTTCACATAGGCAGAAATAATAATGAAAAACAATTAGTTTGAAGAGTGTTAAAAGGAATTTAGAAAAAATTAACTTATATAAAGCCTTTAGTTAGACACATTAATTTACCATTCACTATAATTTCACAAAAAAGTCTTGAAAATGACAAAAAATAAATATAAATGAATATAAAAATCAATTTAAAATAAAACCCTCTACCCTCTTACGTAAATCACATAACAACAAATGTTCCTCTATAGATCATAATATTAATTATCAAAGAGCAAGCATTTAAATGCTGAAAAATAATATTATATAAATATATAATATTTGTAAAGTATAATTTTATAATATATTAATATAAATCTTTGTGTTTTTCATATTAATATTATATAAATTATATAACTCTGTATATCTCATCCAGTTTGAGTTCAGTTTAAATAGTTTTAATCTGAGTAAATCTGTGTAATCTAACTGAAAGGTCATTTTAGGATAAGTTTTGTTTTTTTAAGTGGCTGTGAAATGTCAGAGATTATTGTAATATTATCTCTGAGTCATCTTTCCTGTGATTAAAATTACATCTAAGGCACCTTTGAATCCAAGATGGCCGCCCTCTGGGCACATCCGCTAGAGTCCAATGTGGCGTCTATAATGTCTATGGCTGCGTTCTAATTTATGGGCTACGTCTCCAAGGATGCGGACTACCTGGAAAATAAGGAAGAGTTTTGGCCAAACAGCCCAGACTGATTTACTGGAGGTTAAAAGTACGACAGAGTATTAGGGCCAGGCTAGAGAATTTATTTCCTCTATTACGAGAGTAAAGTCGTAACATTACGAGAATAAAGACGTTAAATTACGAGAAACAAGTTGTATTTTCTGACAACTCTTCCCAGAAGCCCTTTCTTCCCTAAGGTGAGGAATGTGGAGCATCATGGGAAGTTCTACTTCAGCATCGGTTTGACCAATCAGGAAATCTTTTAGCAGCAGCATCAAACTGGGCAGGATGTCAAAGTGGACTCTGGTTGCTGATTGGTGGAGCTGGTCTGACGTCATCTGCTGGGCGGAGCTCCAAGCTTTCTTTCTGAAACAGGTGGTTGTATGATGGCTTCATTCTCGTAATACTACGAGATAAACAAAATAAACCGCTAGCCTGGCCCTAATACTCCGTCGTATAAAAGTATTTTTTTTATTTTTTCCAGGATTTTAATTTCGTTAAATTGTCAAAAGTACAGAGCAACAAACTCTACATTTAACCCGTCCCCTTAGGGAGCATTGGGCTGCCATGGTGTGGCGCCCAGGAAGCAGCGTAGGGTTAAGGTTCTTGCTCAGGGACCCAGAGTGGCAGTCCGTGGGTGTGGGTTTCAAACTCACAACCTCAGGGCCCTAACCACTAAAATTAAAAATCTTCTTCAGGCCAACATGGAGGAATTGAATCTATCAATGCTACCAGCGGGGCTCCCCTCTGGAAACACCGCCATTGGTCAGGTCACGTGACCTGGAAGAGCCTATGTCTTTATGGCTACAGGCTCTTATGATGTCATGGAGCTAAAGCTTTAGCTCTACTATAATCTGGCCTGGTTCACTTCATGTTCGCGGTGATTTAATGAATTTTGTGTTAATCAGTGAAAACATAAAAACAATCATTTCGGTGCGATCACTGAGTCTGGGAGCGGCCATCTTTGCCCAAATATAGTAGCCCCTCCCTCCTGCCATCTTCCAGCAGTGACGTCACGGTGCGGTAAGCCTAGCGCCATTCTCCCCGCTTTACAAGCTAAATCAATGGGAACTACTAGACACATCTGCAATCAACAACAATTATTGAAGATTTCCAGAGGACTTCACCATTGAAATTCACCAGAGCTATAGTGAAACTGACAATGCCCACGTGCATGGCAGCTGGATGCTGGAATACATCGGGTAAAAGTGAAAAAAAGAGTTATTCCACCTTTCTGATTCCTGATCCTCCACTTTTTTGTGTTTTTTTTTTTGTTTAAAACAAAATGTCAATTTAGGTTTCATTTGTAAATACATAGACATTGTTAATACATTAAATCTGATTTAAAGATAAGTTTTTCTTACTTTGAAGAGCTTCCAAAAGAATATCCCCTTATCATTTAAATTTATGTTAGAAAGATCTAACTCACCAATGATCTGTTCACCATCTGAATCCATCTCCAGGTTCCACCTTCGAGGCTGAAGAGCCTCATTTTGGCCCCAAAGTCTCAGTGACTCACAGGCAGGTCAGATCTTCTCCAACCGAAACCCTCCAGTTGGTCTAAAATGGCGCCTGTAGACCACTAGATGGAGCTCTTGTATCAGCACCCAAGCCTTTTTTCATTTAGCACACATTTGCAACACAAGTCATCTGATTTACTTTACAGAGAGAATGAATTTAATCATCCAGTCAGATTTTTTAATGAAAGGATCCCCAGCTGATTGCATTAAGTTAATGACTGCAGGATGAGAGACAGAGGACATTAACCTGCATGTTGTTGTTTACTCAGCAGCATCACACCAGGCATGCATGCTGCAACAGCATGGAGGAAAACTCCCTTTGAACAGGAAGAAACCTCCAGCAGAACCAGGGAGAGGGAGGGATTCAGCAGATGACTGCTGGAGGACATAGGGACCCCTTTTTCATCATTCTGCTTCATTCTATCTCTATTCTCCCACTCTGCAGAATCTGTTAGTTCAATCTGTAACGTTCTGCTCTCTCTGCTTTTTCTCATAGTAGCTTCATCTGGTCTGTTCCTGTTTGGCTGTGACTCCATCCTGGAGAGAAATATCAGCTGTGCTGCTGCCATCAACACCTTTGTTTCTAGATGTTGGAGCTTGGCCTGTTTTCCAGTGTAGTCCTGTTTCTCTGACTGTGACTAACTGGATGTGCTCTCTTCATCCTCTGACATGGGAGCTGGCTCGGAGCTCGTCTGCCTGGCTGTGTGTTTCCTGGACGGGGCCGCCTGTGGAGCTGGTTGATAGTTGCCTTTTGTATCTATGCTTCTTTTTCTATGTCTGCTTCTGTCTCCTTGAACCCCAGTGGGCCTCAGCAGATGGCCGCTCACACTGAGCCTGGTTCTGCTGGAGGTTTCTTCCTGTTCAAAGGGCGTTTTTCCTCTCCACTGTCGCTACAAGCATGCTTAGTGTGAGGGATTGCTGAAGAGTCAATGATTAGATGCAATCAGCTGGTTTTCCTTAGATAGAAAACTTTGAATCAATCTGACTGGATGATCTGGTTGAACTGGAAAGTGACCTGAGATGACATGATGTGAATTGGAGCTATAGAAATAAACTGAATAGAACTGGTTGTAAAAAGATCTACAGCTAGATGGTTTCTCTGTTTGAACTTTGACCTTCTCTCCTGATGGCTCCAAGGTTCCACACAGCTGAAGAACTGAAGACATCTTACCAATGAAGTTGGACTTTATGAGTCTAAATGTATAAATTAAGAACTCCATTTATTCCAACTTCAAACACCGAATGTCTTCAAAATAAAATCCTGGAGGTGTGAGTGAATTTATTGGTGATAATCTGGATTAACTCTTGGTTCCTGCCTCTTGAACGATGGGATGGGGGATTATTTTGAAAATAAAACTGTGGAAGAAAGTCTTCATCAGTGGTGTTCTGATGGTTGGGTGGAGCTGGATGTCCAGGAGTTTCCTTCCCCCTGAACCTCCACAGGATCCATCAGCTGAGGAGACATCTTGGTCCACTAATAAAGCACCACCTCCTGGAGATGGACAGAGAACCTCTGAGAAGATGGCTGGAGGAGAGGATGGTTCTGTTCACTGAGAACTTCTGTGTTCTGGATCCAGCTTGTGTAAACCTCAACTAAAGAATATTTTAATCCTACAAATAGAAAGAACAGATTAACGTGCTTCTCTCCTCTTCCTCAGGCTGAGCTGGAGGAAGCTGGATTAATCCATGATGAAGAGGAAGATGGAGGGGGGGGGTTACCTCCTGCTTTGCTGCAAAGCACTGAGATATGGAGGCTCTGGATGGTTCCTCTGCTTCCTGCATCCACTGACCACCAGGAAGCTTCTAGAAGGACAAGAGGCTGAACCTGAAAAATTAATCCAGACCTGGAGAGGACCATCATCCATCCATCCATCCATCCATCCATCCATCAGCCATCCATCCATCCATCCATCAGCCATCCATCCATCCATCAGCCATCCATCCATCCATCCATCATCCATCCATCATCCATCCATCATCCATCCATCCATCCATCCATCATCCATCCATCCATCATCCATCCATCATCCATCCATCATCCATCCATCATCCATCCATCCATCCATCATCCATCCATCATCCATCCATCCATCCATCCATCATCCATCCATCATCCATCCATCATCCATCCATCCATCCATCCATCATCCATCCATCATCCATCCATCATCCATCCATCCATCCATCATCCATCCATCATCCATCCATCCATCCATCCATCATCCATCCATCCATCCATCCATCATCCATCCATCCATCATCCATCCATCCATCATCCATCATCCATCATCCATCATCCATCCATCCATCCATCCATCATCCATCATCCATCCATCCATCCATCCATCATCCATCCTTCATCCATCCATCATCCATCCATCCATCATCCATCCATCCATCCATCCATCCATCCATCATCCATCCATCATCCATCCATCATCCATCCATCCATCCATCATCCATCCATCCATCATCCATCCATCCATCATCCATCCATCCATCCATCCATCATCCATCCATCATCCATCCATCCATCATCCATCCATCCATCATCCATCCATCCATCATCCATCCATCCATCCATCCATCATCCATCCATCATCCATCCATCATCCATCCATCCATCCATCATCCATCCATCCATCATCCATCCATCCATCATCCATCATCCATCATCCATCATCCATCCATCCATCATCCATCATCCATCCATCCATCATCCATCCATCATCCATCATCCATCCATCCATCATCCATCCATCATCCATCCATCCATCCATCATCCATCATCCATCCATCATCCATCCATCATCCATCCATCCATCATCCATCATCCATCCATCATCCATCCATCCATCCATCCATCATCCATCCATCATCCATCCATCCATCATCCATCCATCATCCATCCATCCATCATCCATCATCCATCCATCCATCCATCCATCATCCATCCATCATCCATCCATCATCCATCCATCCATCATCCATCCATCATCCATCATCCATCCATCATCCATCCATCATCCATCCATCATCCATCGATCATCCATCCATCATCCATCATCCATCCATCATCCATCCATCATCCATCGATCATCCATCCATCATCCATCCATCCATCATCCATCCATCCATCCATCCATCATCCATCCATCATCCATCCATCATCCATCCATCATCCATCCATCCATCCATCATCCATCCATCATCCATCCATCATCCATCCATCCATCCATCCATCCATCCATCCATCATCCATCCATCATCCATCCATCCATCATCCATCATCCATCCATCCATCATCCATCCATCCATCCATCCATCATCCATCATCCATCATCCATCCATCCATCCATCCATCATCCATCATCCATCCATCATCCATCCATCCATCCATCATCCATCCATCATCCATCCATCATCCATCCATCCATCCATCCATCCATCATCCATCCATCTATCCATCATCCATCCATCCATCATCCATCCATCATCCATCCATCCATCCATCATCCATCCATCCATCCATCCATCCATCCATCCATCCATCCATCCATCCATCATCCATCATCCATCATCCATCCATCCATCATCCATCCATCCATCCATCCATCCATCCATCCATCCATCCATCCATCCATCCATCCATCATCCATCATCCATCCATCCATCATCCATCCATCCATCCATCCATCCATCATCCATCATCCATCCATCATCCATCCATCCATCATCCATCCATCATCCATCCATCCATCATCCATCCATCATCCATCCATCCATCCATCATCCATCCATCATCCATCCATCCATCATCCATCCATCCATCCATCCATCATCCATCATCCATCATCCATCATCCATCCATCCATCCATCCATCATCCATCCATCCATCCATCATCCATCCATCCATCCATCCATCATCCATCATCCATCCATCATCCATCCATCCATCATCCATCCATCCATCCATCCATCCAACATCCATCCATCCATCCATCATCCATCCATCCATCATCCATCATCCATCCATCCATCCATCCATCCATCATCCATCCATCCATCCATCATCCATCCATCCATCCATCCATCATCCATCCATCCATCATCCATCCATCATCCATCCATCCATCATCCATCCATCCATCCATCCATCCATCATCCATCCATCCATCCATCCATCCATCATCCATCCATCCATCCATCATCCATCCATCATCCATCCATCCATCATCCATCCATCCATCATCCATCCATCATCCATCCATCATCCCTCCATCCATCATCCATCCATCCATCCATCATCCATCCATCATCCATCCTTCCATCATCCATCCATCATCCATCCATCATCCATCCATCCATCATCCATCCATCCATCCATCATCCATCCATCATCCATCCATCCATCATCCATCCATCATCCATCCTTCCATCATCCATCCATCATCCATCCATCCATCATCCATCCATCATCCATCCATCCATCATCCATCCATCCATCCATCATCCATCCATCATCCATCCATCCATCATCCATCCATCCATCATCCATCCATCATCCATCTATCCATCATCCATCCATCCATCATCCATCCATCCATCCATCATCCATCCATCCATCATCCATCCATCCATCCATCATCCATCCATCCATCCATGCATCCATCATCCATCATCCATCCATCATCTATCCATCCATCATCCATCCATCCATCATCCATCCATCATCCATCCATCCATCATCCATCCATCCATCATCCATCCATCCATCATCCATCCATCCATCCATCATCCATCCATCATCCGTCATCCATCCGTCATCCATCCATCCATCCATCATCCATCCGTCATCCATCCATCATCCATCCATCATCCATCCGTCATCCATCCATCATCCATCCATCCATCCATCATCCATCCATCCATCATCCATCCATCATCCATCCGTCATCAATCCATCATCCATCATCCATCCATCCATCCATCATCCATCCATCATCCATCCATCCATCATCCATCCATCCATCCATCCATCATCCATCCGTCATCAATCCATCATCCATCCATCCATCATCCATCCATCATCCATCCGTCATCCATCCATCCATCCATCATCCATCCATCCATCCATCATCCATCCATCCATCCATCCATCCATCCATCATCCATCCGTCATCAATCCATCATCCATCAATCATCCATCCATCCATCATCCATCCATCATCCATCCGTCATCCATCCATCCATCCGTCATCCATCCATCATCCATCCATCCATCCATCATCCATCCATCCATCCATCCATCATCCATCCATCCATCATCTATCCATCCATCATCCATCCATCCATCCATCCATCATCCATCCATCCATCATCCATCCATCCATCCATCATCCATCCATCCATCATACATCCATCCATCATCCATCATCCATCCATCCATCATCCATCATCCATCCATCATCCATCCATCCATCCATCCATCATCAATCCATCATCCATCCATCCATCCATCATCCATCATCCATCCATCATCCATCCATCCATCCATCCATCATCCATCCATCCATCATACATCCATCCATCATCCATCCATCATCCATCCATCCATCATACATCCATCCATCATCCATCCATCCATCCATCATACATCCATCCATCATCCATCCATCATCCATCCATCCATCCATCCATCATCCATCCATCCATCATACATCCATCCATCATCCATCCATCCATCATACATCCATCCATCATCCATCCATCCATCCACCATCCATCCATCCATCCATCCATCATCCATCCATCATTGGTTCTGGTACGGACCGATGGACTTTGGACACATAGAACAAACATCACATCCGATATAGTAAATTTATTCTCATTTATTACAGGAGGCTTTTCTTTTATATACAGAGACATTTATTTGCAAAATACTAGAAAGTATTTCAACTGAAAGTACTAAAAAGTATCTGTATATAATGATATCTCTATAAGTCCATGTTCTAATAGTGGTTATTGTGTGTAAATCAGCAGGTGGGTCACTGAGGCGCCTCTTTTACACCCGGCTTTCACCGGCTGTCGGCACAGCATCAGCTTCAGGCTCGTTTTCACTCTGAGGCGGAAAAAAACGGCTTCTTAATTCCAATTTTCCTCTAGAGTAACACGGTTTGTACTTCATAGCTTCTATTTTCAGCATCTATAGGAGTGAACTAGTTGTTTTTGGAAACCTCTGATCTTCTACGCACTAATTCCTATTTTAGGTTTCTTTGCTTCGTTTATAATCGTCATTTTAGCGCCGATAGAATCAGAGATGCGGGGAATGTCCAAAATAAAAGATTTTTTTTGTCATCAGGATGGAGAAACCTCCAACCTGTTGTCCACCGATCCGCCTGAAGGCAGCAGCTCTACAGAGATATAAGGTTTCTGCAGGACTGATGTGAAAATGGAGTGAAAACGGGTCGACAGCCGCTGGGAAACCAGATGTGGTGGAAACAGAGCAGTGAGATGCTTGGAAACATCCACCAAACCCTCCAAGCATCCTGGTTATTACTGTCCTCCTCTGTGTAGAAGATGGAGCATCACTCACTGCCTGGAACACAAAGCTTTTATTGCATCTTTGACCCAATTAACAGTAAGAATGGAGAAGAAATGAGGTTTTCTGTGCATTTCCTCCATGTCTGGATGTTTTGTGGTGAAGAAGCAGCAGGTTCTCAGTCTCAGAAGCCCTCAGATCCAAACATGGACGGTTCTGAACCCACCGTCTGCGCCACATGCCCCCCCCCCTCCCACAGCTCTAAGGGTTCCTTTCCTGATCCTTCCTACTGGGAACCGGACTGGGAACGTTCAGCGGGGGTTTTGTGCTCTGGACGAACCTGAAGGTCCAGATCCACTGAAATTAGATCATCTTTGCATTTTGCTGTCAAGTGAGTCGGATAAGGCACTCAACAACAGATGTCTTTCTTTAAGATAGATGCAGAACACACAGGTGAAAATATAGATCTAAAGAAGCTAGATAGTGCTTCTGCTGCAGCCAAACATCAGTTCAGCTTCAGGTTTATTGGGATCTTTCAGGTTTCCGTTTGATTATTTGAATGGATCTATTGACGCCATCTCTGTTTCCCTCCCCAGTAGAAAGTACTCCTGGTCTCAAGCTTCATCCACTGATTGAGCTTCAGCTCCATTCACAGCTGGGATGGTCTCCATGGTAACACCCCACTGCTCTGTGATTCTCTATAGAAAGTAGCCCTGGTCCACCACAGGTGGATCTGCACCTTTATCCCATTAACAGATATATAAATTAGCTCTTTTATTTAACTTTAGTGTTTTAAATACCAAAATACAGCCCAGTGGTAAATTATGAATAATTGTAGATGGATAAAAATAACATTAAGATAAAGAAGAAAATCTGATTATATAGAAAGCAATTGTTATTGTTAATATGAAAGGGTCACAGTTTATTTTATATATAAGTGCTTCGTTATCGTAGCCTATAGATAGCATCACGGTGACATGGCACATCCCAGCGCTAGCATAGTGTCGATCGCTACATCGTTAGGAGGGCTAAATATTTGCTTAGCAACCACAGAGTAGATTTTACTAACAGTTTGAGTCATAAAGATTTATAAATACCATGAAAACCTTCTACTGAAACATACTTTAGAGGCAGATATGAGGAAAACTAGATCTAATCCGGCGAGAAACAATGCCAAGGAGGAGAGAGGCTAGCGGCGGAGGATGGAAGGAGCGCTGAAGGCGCAGGAAAGGCTACTGGTGGCCAGGAGGAGGACAGCAGGCCTTTGGAGGAGCCCACCAGGGGGCGCCTATGGCTGACAGAGGCTAGCTATGGAGGCTAACCGCGGGAGATAGAAGGAGGACGGCAGAGAGACCTGCAGAGCAGTGGAGAGAAGGCTGAGCTGGATGTAGGACCACAGTCAGTCCCTCTAGAGCCGAGGTTCCAGAAAGGGCTGCAGGGTTTCACCGATCCTTTTAGAGCCAGAACCCAAGCCAATCTTTTTGGTCCTTTTCTATGCTGGAAGTAGGACTACCTCATCAACAAACAGAAGGATGTATTTTACAGTAGGCATATTTATTTACAGTCACAACTAGTAGTTACTAGGCAGATGTTTACCCCTCCTGTAATGGCGGTGCGCGGTCGTCAGGGACAATATCCTGAATGCATGATGTCATAAGATGCTATCTGTATACAGGGATTGCTGGATTGTGAAATTCCCATGTTATGAATTTAATGTTTTTTTGGAGTTAGTTTTGTTGGTGTAGTTTAGATCCCTTAACTTTCCCCCAGTGAGGAAAAGTGTCCTCTGCATGTGAACCATCCCTTGGGGAGCAAGGGGCCGCCTCAGCAGCTACACCTAACCCCACCCCTTCCTGGGAGGACGAAGAGATTCGCTCAAGGACCCAAAGTGACCGTCTGGCTGTCTCTCCAGGACACAAACACCTGGTGGGGGAGAGAGTGGGTACCCATCTCCAGAGGTCATAGGGCAAGAGATGCCCCTCCCTCAGGGGATGACAGAGGTGAACACAGCGCTAAGTAGCAGATCTGGACCCATTTTCTGCTGGACTACGAGGGGCGTTCAATAAACGATGCCCCTGAGCCACTTCTAACTGTTCGATTTAGCTGAAAGTTTGCATGTGCGGTTATTTCTATCTCTATAGATTAAGTGGCAAATTACAGCCCTGAACTAATTGTGGTTTCTGATTTACATGTTTTTGAACTGAGTCGAGTCTAAGATGGAGCCTGTTGAATGTCGAGCAGTGATCCAGTTTTTGTATTTAAAAGAACAAACACCACATAACTTACAGTAGCAGCCATTAAAAATGGCCGTTCCCAGTCAAAAGCCAGCAGAATGGCAGCAAAATCCCCTCCAAAGTCCACTGGGCGTCGACTCCACCCTTTCACTGAATTACAGGGTCTGACCAGGAGATGGCGCTTCTCTTTAGATCTTAATGTCAACAAATCATGACAGAAAGAATATTTTAGTACAAAGGAATTATAGGGGAGCAGCCACTAGCCAAGGACCAGCGAAGGGCCAACCAAGGGCCAACCAAGGACTAGCCAAGGACCAGCCAAAGATCAGCCAAGGACCAGCCAAGGGCCAACCAAGGGCCAACCAAGGACTAGCCAAGGACCAGCCAAAGATCAGCCAAGGACCAGCCAAGGGCCAACCAAGGACTAGCCAAGGACCAGCCAAAGATCAGCCAAGGACCAGCCAAGGGCCAACCAAGGGCCAACCAAGGACTAGCCAAGGACCAGCCAAAGATCAGCCAAGGACCAGCCAAGGGCCAACCAAGGACTAGCCAAGGACCAGCCAAAGATCAGCCAAGGACCAGCCAAGGGCCAACCAAGGACTAGCCAAGGACCAGCCAAAGATCAGCCAAAGACCAGCCAAGGGCCAACCAAGGGCCAACCAAGGACTAGCCAAGGACCAGCCAAAGATCAGCCAAGGACCAGCCAAGGGCCAACCAAGGACTAGCCAAGGACCAGCCAAAGATCAGCCAAGGACCAGCCAAGGGCCAACCAAGGACTAGCCAAGGACCAGCCAAAGATCAGCCAAAGACCAGCCAAGGGCCAACCAAGGGCCAACCAAGGACTAGCCAAGGACCAGCCAAAGATCAGCCAAGGACCAGCCAAGGGCCAACCAAGGGCCAACCAAGGACTAGCCAAGGACCAGCCAAGGACCCATCATGGAAAGTGGGGAAATGTTAATGGCTACTACTGTATGTTGATGATGTCCCATCATACAACGGGGCATCATCAACATAAGTTTCTTTCATTTTGTCCAAAGTCTCCCGTTGTGTGCGGATCACTGCGCCACACGCAACAACTTCAGTCTCAGATTTGAATCAGTTCAAACTCCTGTAAATCAGAAACCACGATTAGTTCAGAGCTGTAATTTGACACGTAATCTATAGAGATAGAAATAAACGCACACGGATAATTTCAGCTAGATCAAGCAATCAGACGTGGACGTTCAGTTCTAGATCTGTTCCTATACAGGTTTCATTAGTAATACTTTCAGTGAATATGAACCATTAAAGGTGTGACCACCCAATCCTACTGTCAGCTGTCTGTTTGATACTGGGGGGGGGGGGCAGGAGACTGTGAAGCTGCTAATGATCACAAACCATAGGAGTTCCCTCATCGTCCAACAGATGAAATGTTCTGGTCAGTTCATGGATGAATGAATGGATGAGAAAGCATGGCTTGAACTGTTGGCTTCATGTATCGCAGGCACACTCTGGGTCTATTGCTACTGAAAACAGCCCTTCAGCACAACTGCAACCTGAAAATCGCCTCCTAGCAGAGTTCAACTCAAGTTCATGGTCCTCAATCCTTAGTGGGATCTAGTAGAAACAGAGTCCAGACGGTGCCGGTAAAACTTTTTTTCTTAGTTTTTGTCTTATTTAAAATGTGTTTATTAAAGCGTGGTTTAGTAAAGATCCCTCAGGTGAGATCAGAGTGAAGGCAGGCTGTACACCTCGGCTTCATAAAAACATTTCCACTTCCTGTCCCGGGACTGGCTGGGAATCCACGGCGTATTAGTGCCGCATCGCCGCAGACGTTCCTCGGAGCGCCCTGATGGTGTCGATGTGGTTCCTTTCAGTCCAGAGATTCATCCAATCAGAGGAAAGCCTCCCCAGTCAGTCAAACGCTACCTACCAAAACCCTAAAGGGTCCCACAAAACAGTTATTGCTCGACGCAGTTTGTCCTTTTATTGGAGTTTCTTTGTGCAAATAGATAAAGAGCAGCTTCGCTCTGCATTCACTTCTTCTTCAACCCAAAACTAAGTTAATGAGAGAACCAATAATAAATAAATCAATAAATTAATCAGCTTTTAGGTCTGGATATTTCCCTTTCAAAGTTCAGGTGATTTAAAACCTTTTTTTTTCCTCTCAGAAAGACTTGCTTTAAATTTCATCAGTTAAACGTGCTTCAGAAGATGTTAATGATAGACGTCATTTCACTGAGCAGGGAAAGATTTTAGTGTCCAAGAAGAACCTGCAGCTGTTCCTGCGCTTTCATTGGTTCTGGATCCAGAACCGACCCGCCTTCCTGTCTCAGCACACAGATCTGCTTCAATAAACCAGTTTAAGTTCAGCTCTCTACCTTCTTCTTACCAGTGTTTCTTAGATTTCTGCAAGAAATGTTCCTAAAGCCATCCGGACGGCTACCAGGATGGAGGTCCGCCTCCTCAAGGCAGGTTCTGTTCCCTGAGCTAAAGTCTGATCCGATGTTTTAGATTTTAGATTAGGACAAAAAATATAAACATTTGTCTTTGGTGGATGCTCACTGTTATGCTGCGTTCACACCGGGTGTTTTCTGGGCGTCAAAGTGTCGGGTTTACAGTAGCAGCCATTCAAAATGGCCCTTTCCAGTCAAACGCAGCCGAATGGCAGCAAAATCCCCTCCAACTTCCAGCCACTGGAGTGAATACTTCTTGCATTTTTTTTACTCTGACTCCACTCTTTCACTGAATTACAGGGTCTGACCAGGAGATGGCGCTTCTCTTTAGATCTTAATGTCCACAAATCATGACAGAAAGAATATTTTAGATGTTTAGAAAGGAATCGTAGGGGACCAGCCAAGGACTATCCAAGGGCCAGCCAAGGACTATCCAAGGGCCAGACAAGGACCAGCCCAGGACTATCCAAGGGCCAGTCAAGGACCAGTCAAGGACCATCCAAGGACCAGTCAAGGACCAGCCAAGGACCAGCTAAGGACTATCCAAGGGCCAGCCAAGGACTATCCAAGGGCCAGTCAAGGACCAGTCAAGGACCATCCAAGGACCAGTCAAGGACCAGCCAAGGACCAGCCAAGGACTATCCAAGGGCCAGTGAAGGACCAGTCAAGGACCATCCAAGGACCAGTGAAGGACCAGTGAAGGACCAGTGAAGGACCAGTGAAGGACCAGTCAAGGACCAGTCAATGACCAGTCAAGGACCAGTCAATGAATGGCTACACTGTACCTTCGTATCAGTGAACGACTGAGACCCAAACAGATCCTTTAAGGAAAGTGGAAGAGGAAATGTTCAATGGCTACTACTGTTCATGCGAAGTCTACGGAGGACGCATCCGATCAGGCATCGGAGCGTCTGACCAGCTATCTGCTGCAAGCTGTCATCGCTTCTGCATATGAACAATAAAAAAATACCAAGGAGTTAAACTCCAGAGTTCAAATAAAGCAGGAATGGATTGTTATGTAGAAGGAACAGAGAGCAGCTCTGATCATTATTGCTGCACTAAAACATTTTTATGAACGATGGAGAAACAGTTTATAAATACCCAGATTAACTAGAAATGTACAAACCTGTTGATGGACTGTATATACTGTATATTCTGGTTCTTGCAGGTTTTAACATAAACCTTAAAAACTCTTTCTATTCAGCTCCAGCCTGTCGCTAACCGATCCGTCCTGGAAGCTCGATGGGTTTCGCTCGTGCGCCATCAGCTCATTTGCGCATCCAGATATACATCCAGTCCCCTCAATTTGATTTAGTTAAAAAGACCCAAATGATGTTTTTCCCTCCCCAAAAATTGTAAACGTACTAGTGTTAAAAGTTAATAATGTATTTCCTGAAAAAATAAAGGGCTTTAAATCCTTCCTGTTTTATCCCTGTGTTCCCGATTTTACTACCATAATTACATTATTTATGGAAACCTGGATGTATAGCCGCGCAGGACGGATCGTGGCCGTTTCTCAATATGCGTTCTTGAGCGTTCTCGTGTGCTCGTGACACGTCATCAGCCTCAGCCCGAGTACCGTTCCAATTCTCGAGAACGCACCAAATCCCCGGATGTTGTTCTCGCCCCGCCCTCTTTATCGAGCGTGCATCAGAGCAGACTTGTGCGTTCTTCAGACTGACCGCTTGCCCAGAATGCCCCGCGGCCGCAGCTTGATTCGAGACAGCGCTCACAGTGGTAAGTTAAACATTCCCTTTTCTGTTGCTGTTGTTCTTCAAAAGTACGTTTTGAAATCGTTTGAGGCGATAACATTATACATTGAAGCCTCCCTGTGTGGCCTGTTTACAGAGTTAGTGCGAAATAAAAAAAAAAGTCCGACGTTGAGCGGACCAGAGTGACCAGCAGACCTCCGAGGGTAACCGCAGCCAGGGCTAAATTTACCCCGTCTGTAGTGCACTTCTCTCACTCTAGTTATGTGTGAATTACCGCTCGTTCTGATGGCGGTTTTTTGCTTTAATTCGGCCAAACGTCCATTTGTTTTGTGTTTATCTGACTGCCTTGTTTTATACCCACGGTTCAGTAATTTTTAAATGTTTTTTAAGCTTTAAAAATTAAAAATATTGTTTTCAAAATGTTTTGTGTAGGGAAAAAATAGTTTTGACTGTTAAAGAAATGCTAAAGAACGTTGCATGTGATGACGTCACGAGTACGCTTCTGTTCCAATACAAATACGTGCTCGCGTTCTCGTCAAGTCCGATCTTCCTGCATTCTCGCCAAGAACGGACTTCTCGTGAATTGAGAAACGGCCCGTGCTTCCGGGACGGATCGGGTAGTGACACAGCCGCTACGAACGGCAGCAGGAAATCCCCCCACAGGCTGGATGCAGCAGAGAGCTTTCAGTGGGGATTTCCAGCGCCACCTCCTGGCGGTATGCTGGAGGTCTGGAGCTCCCAACAACAACTGCAGATTATAGTGGAATTATAATCCTGATGAGCTGATGAACAGAGGATGTTTGGAGGTGGACTTTCTCACTTAAAAACGTGTTAAAACTATTTTTCCAACTCATAAAGTAAATAAAGCCGAGCTGCTCTCTGGTTTAAAGCTATAGAACCGAGCAGATAAACAACCAGAACAGCAAAGCAGAAGGACCACAGATTGATCAAAGGTCCAGATTTCTGCCTTTAAGCGTTTTGACGTCCCCAACACCTTCGGTATGAACGCAGCTTTAGTAAATCTGATGCCACTGGAGGTCCTGTTTATTTCCCTTGAAATGGAGCCACATTGGTCAGGAACATCTTTGTTGGGTATGTGGGTTCTGGTCATGAACACCAAACCCTCTCTGCCAATGCCAAACGCCCATATCAGCGACTCCAGGGTGGAGCTAAACTCTGCTGTTCATCCTGTAAACAAAGTGCTTCCCTGATAAACGTGGCTCCGTCTGAAGGGAATCTACAAGAGCTCTAAAGTTAAGAAAAAACTGACCAGAAACGAAGGTCTTTACCGTAGCAGCCATTCAAAATGGCCTTTCCCAGTCAAAAGCCACCCGAAAGGCAGTAGATCCATTCCAACTTCTCCTGGGCGTGCATATTTTCTTACTCTGACTCCACCCTTTCACTTAATTACAGGGTCTGACCAGGAGATGGCGCTTCTCTTTAGATCTTAATGTCCACAAATCATGACAGAAACAATATTTTAGACGCTTAATAAGGAATTGTAGGGGAACAGCCAAGGACTAGTCGAGGAAAGTAGGGACATTTGGAATGGCTACTACTGACCAACTGGAAACACTGGTCTTAGTTCGTGTTGGTTTCATCTCTTGAAATTCCAGAGAACAGTCTGGTTCTCAGTCAGGTAGAAAATCTTGTGAAAACCTATTCTAGATGCAGATATTTGTGCAAAGACAAAGTAATTTTGTTTCAATCTTGGGTAGAAAAGGAAAATCCCCAAATAATTGTTGCTTGGTACTAAAATCTAGCATAAAAGGGGTCAAATGCATTTCATATTATTCAAAGAAATAGAAACCTGACCCAAAGAGAAATCAAGAATTGAGGAACTCTGAATCAGAATCTTCTCCCTATGGAACCATCTCCGTCTGTGCTCTTATTCCTGCCCAGGTTTTTCCAGGACACTACTGACAGCTCCAACAATGAGGATCAACATCCAGCTGCTCGTCAAACTGAATGCAGGAAAATCCTGAGATGATTGTCTCATTCGGGTCAGAACCGGCTGACGCCTCCATGTTCCCGATCACGTTTGGCTTCAAAAAGGCGGATAAAGTTGTTTTAAGCATCGAGCCAAACTCAGACCGGCCAGCTGCTCAATGACGGCTGGTGATTTGTAGAAAAGTCTGTAAAATATTAGATTAAATTCCTTTTACCCTTAATATAGAAACTGTTGAGTTTAAGCAATCAGAATATCTAATAAAATATTGTCCAGTTTAATCCATGAAGTCTAGCCTGGATTTTTAATCAAGTGGCAGAGCAGTAAAAGCACCAAGGAAACTGAAATGTACCGTTTATTTCTGACGAATCACTGAACCGTCATTGAGCCCACGATGGAGTTTGGGACATTTTTCTGTGCATTCGTATCAGTTTTTGGTGTCAGAGCAGGAAAGAAAAAAAGAAACAAACTCCTCCTTTTATCAAAGGCGCAGTAAAGTGACGGCAAAAATGTAAACTCAAAAGTGCAAAAAACGCCCAAAAGACAGAAAAAAAGATGGAGATTTAGGTTTTTTGAGGTGACGTAGCTTTCTCCTCAACTAGACGGTACTTCGGTGACTTCATTACAGCGAGCGCCACTTCAAAGGCTTAGTTCTTAACTTACTCTAAAAAAATATAAAAAATAGTAATAATTGTACCGATATTAAAAGACTTGTAACATCAACAATATTATACTTTTACTACGAAAAAAGGTCTTTTTGTTAAATAGCGTTGCTCTTCTTCCTCAGTTCTCAGCCAGAAAACCGTTAACTTGTCATGAAACGAAGACAGGAAACCTGTCATTCCTCCGACCAACAGCGTAGAACTGCCGGAGGGTAGAGCCGCCCCTCACCAGGTCAATACACCATCACTCTGACTGGACCACAACTCTGGTCTCAGTCCAACCCAGCAGAACCACAGCTTGGAGTTGTTTCCTTTAAGAAAACCCTCAAAATGTTTGATTTGAACGAGAATCTCCAGCCGGGACTGTGGACCAAGATTAAAGGTAGTGAATATTCCTTTGCGCCTCCTCCTTCAGCTCCTACGTTCCTCTAGCTTTTCGGGGAGAACGTTCCTCAGCTACGGTACATTCAGTGAACAACAGAACTTGTCGAACTTCCTGCTAAGGTTCCTTTTCCATCCCTCCGTCGGGTTCGGCCAGCGATTTTTCTCTGACTTCGCTGTGTGCCATTTCCTCGGCCGTTTCTGCGTTGGCGGCGAGCGGATGGAGGTGTTCGGACACGGCTCGCGCCACGCTGTCGTAGGACGGCGGCGATGAGGTGGAGGAAACGGTCTCGGAGCGCTCCGTCGCTAACATGCTGGAGCCGTAGTTTTCTTTCATCATGGTGGCGATCAGCCCTTCTTTCTCAGGTGCTTCCTCTATTAACGCGGCCTCGCCTCCTTCCTCGCCTTCGCTGGGGTCGTGCCGGGGTGTGGTGATCTGACGGTACAGGTAAGAGGCAGCCTTCATCTGGCGCCTCACCAGGTGGCGGCGATAACACCTCTGGATGATGGTGGCGGACACTTCCTCCTGCTTGCGCCTCAGCGTTGTTGTGATTGGCTCGTAGGAAATCTTGGACGGGTTGGAAATCATGAACTTCTCTTCCATCTGCTGCTTGAGGGCGTCCATCTCTCCCGACTCGCCGAGGACCCGCTTGGTGAAGGCAAAGAGGATGTCAAGGCAGTGGATCTTGTCGCCGCTGACCATGGGCAGGTCCATGGAGATCAGCTTGATCTTGTTTGGCTTGGCGATACGAAGAGGCTCCAGAAGAGAGTCCGCAAAGTCCGACAGCTTGGAGTACTCTATGAACTGCGTGGCTTCCGGGTCGAACTTCTCCCAAACCTCGTAGAACATCTCGAAGTCGTCCTCGCTCAGCGGCTCGGTGCTTTCCTCCGTGGCCACGCTGAAGTTCTCCAGAATGATGGCGATGTACATGTTGACCACAATGAGAAAGGAGATGATGATGTAGGTGACGAAGAAGGTGATGCCCACCGACGGATTGCCGCAGTTCCCCTTGACGGTGGTGCCAGTGTGGGGGAGGTGGGGGTCACACTCCTCGGGGGAGTTGTTGAGGATGGGGCTGAGCAGGCTGTCCCAACCTGCGGAGGTGGTGATCTGGAACAAACAGAGCATGCTGTTCCCGAACGTCTCAAAGTTAAACATGTCGTCAATCCCGCCCTGCCGCTTTACGTAGGCAAAGTTAGCCATGCCGAAGATGGCGTAGATGAACATGACGAGGAAGAGGAGCAGCCCGATGTTGAACAGGGCAGGAAGTGACATCATGAGGGCAAACAGCAACGTCCGAATGCCCTTCGCTCCTCTGATGAGGCGCAGGATTCGTCCAATGCGGGCCAGTCGGATAACTCGGAACAAGGTGGGCGACACAAAGTACTTTTCGATGATGTCAGCCAAGACGATCCCTGGAAGACATGAAAGAAGAACATGAAGGTCACCTTTAGCCGATCGCAAGGAATGGTCTGGTTCAGAGGGTCTTTGGTCAAACAGACAGTAGCCATAGGGATGGAGATGGTGGGAATCAGTGGGAGCTGGTGGATCTGGCATCAAACGTAGAACCATAATGTCATCAGGCAATGCATGACAGGTCATTGTCGCTTTCTGTTGCTCTGGAGGTTCCTGTGACAGTTCGGCAACAAGGTTTGTTTTTTCCTGCTCGTACAGATGAGGCACAATCTTTCCCTAAAGTGATGGAATTACTTAACGTGGCTGAAGCACATTTAGCATTTGTTTAAAGCCCTTGTTGTGCATCTCATGTCTGCAGCTATAAAAATCGGAGACTGGTCTGGTCTGATTCTGCCGCCAAAGGCTGAATAAGTGGTTGTTGAGCAGCACTTTTCTTGGATACTGTTGCGGGCGCTAAATATGGCGATAACAAATCTTTTTCTATCGGATAATGAACGTGCTTCTATCAGATAACGAATCCGTTTTTATCAGATAACGAATCTTTTTCTATCAGATAACGAACCTGTTTTTATCGGATAACGAAGCCGTTTTTATCGGATAGCGAACCTGTTTTTATCGGATAACAAAGCTGTTTTTATCGGATAACAAAGCTATTTTTATCGGATAACGCATCTGTCTCAATCTGATAACAAATCCGTTTTTTATCAGATAACGAACCTGTTTTTATCAGAAAACGAAGCCGCTTTTATCAGATTACGAAGCTATTTTTATCAGATAACGAATCTGTTTTTATCGGATAACGAATCTGTTTCAATCTGATAACGAAATCTGTGTTGGGATCTGGAGCTGTACCACCTTCCTCCAGCAGAGTGCGCCGTGGGTCTCCTGGAGCTGGAGTCTTCCAGCACACCTGAGACGCATCTACTCATCAGGAGACCTGCCCTTTATAACCAGCTTCCAGACCTTGCTTCGACGCCGCAGTGTTGACCTTAGTTTGGTTAGCGACCTGAGCCTTGAAACTGATAAGAATCTTAGTTGTCTCTAGAGAGAGATCAGATTCTAACTCTCTTCTGTTTTTGTCTCTCAGGAAACCTGTCTCTAGCCTGAAGCTCTGGATGAGCTTAACCTGCCAATCTGCCCTGGTGAGCCAAACCTGAAGATTCCTATGTGGATTCTCCTGCTGCTCTTAGTGAAGAGCTGAAACTCTGATCAAGGTCTGCCATTCAAAGTGAGAAGCTAGACGCTGCAGCTGCTCGTGTACTCTGCTGAACAAACAGTCTCTGGACCCAACGGTTCCTCCTCTCTCAAAGAGAAGCCCGCATTCAGTCAAGGTAGAATTCTGAATTATCTAAGGACTCATGCTCATCTGCCTGCCTTCTAATCAAACTATCCTCTCTGCAGACTTCAGTGAACCAGCCCGGACCAGTTCAAGATCCTGAACTTAACTTGTATTATTGCACATTCAATAAACTCTGTTAAACCTTTTACCCAGCCTCCGATGTGTTCTGCATGTGGGCTAAGCAACTAAAGCCCATCATGACAATCTGTTTTTATCAGATAACAAATGTTTTTATCAGATAACAAATTCTTTTCTATCAGATAACGAACCTGTTTTTATCGGATAAGGAATCTGTTTTTATTGGGTAACAAATCCGTTTTTATCGGATGATGAAGCCGTTTTAATCGAATAGCGAACCTGGTTTCTTTATCGGATTATGTATCTGTTTCTATCGGATAAGGAATCTGTTTTTATCAGATAAATAATCTGTTATCAGAAAATAAATCTCTTTCTATCAGATAAGGAATCTGTAAGCTGTGGCATCTCTATCCGGACCTTTGGGTCCTGACCTGTCGGGTGGGTTTTATGGCTGTGTGAGTTAGTGCTTCTGGAGGATTGAGTCGCCTCTCCTCTGTAACAAGCAAGTCAAACGCTGTAATTCATCCATCTTCTCCTTGTTATCCTGGAGTGATAAACGTGTGGAGGAGATGAGACACACACACACACACACTTCCATTCATTTCCCTGTGTTGAGTTATGGGTGAGGAGAGAATGAGGGGGGTGGGGACATGAGAGGGAATCACCGGCATATCGGTTCAACCCCCCCATCCTGACACACGCTCACTGAGAGGCTGATGTCATTGGTGTTCGATTCATCTGCAGCGTTTGCCCCTGGGGCAGCTCTGATTGCTGCCGTTAGTTACCTTCCCCCCCCCCCCCCCCCCCCCCCCCCCCCCCCCACCCCCACCCCCCCGGGATCATCCAGCAGCTGAGGAGGCAGCAGAACCCACCGACGATGGACAGGATGACGACCACGAAGTCAAAGATGTTCCAGCCGACGGTGAAGAAGTAGCAGCGCAGCGCCACGATCTTGATGCTGCACTCGGCGGTGAAGATGACGATGAACGCCAGGTTGACGTAGTAGAGGATCTTCTCCATCTGAGGCGACTGCTCATCGGTCTCCACCATCATGGTGATCATGTTGAGGAGGATCAGCACCATGATGATGATGTCGAAGGCCTGTTTTCCCACCAGGTCGAAGAAGAAGCCCTGCAGGTCGTTCTGGTGTAAATAAACAGACGTTCAGAGTTATTGGTTTGGATCCCATCCGGCTGCTCCTCTTTATAAAATCACTGCAATCTCATTTCAACCATATCAATGCTAAACAGCTTAATTACAAATGTTTGTCTGGCGAAAAAATAATCAGAAATACACACAATTATTTCCCATTGCTGGTAAGTTTAAACCAATTGGGATCCGAATCCCAGGGGGGCTGCCGGGAATTTGGGCCCCATGATAGACGGTGCTTTAAAACTGCTATGAAGATGGACCGAAGAGCTAAATTTACATTTTCAATTTCATATTTTCCATACTATTTCAACAAATGAAAATTATCCTTGTACGAAAAAGTTAAATATACATTAACTTTAAACTTCGCATTAGAAATCGTCCTCTCAAAATATTAACAGCTTATTTAGAACAAAAAAAAAAGATTTATCTATCTAAGAAAAGTTTTTGGATTTTGAAAATAAAAATCTAAAGTCGTAGCAAAACGTTGCATTTCCAAATTCTCCCGAGTGGTGCCAAAGTGAATGTGATTGGTTGATTATCAAGGGGGCGGGATTGTTGCGGCGGAAGATTCGCTAGCAAGTTTGGTTTTGGCCGGTTTGTCGGAAGCATCTTGCTAACCAGTTAGCAACTTAGTGCTAGCAGGTTCCCAATGGGAAATTCCATTGGGACCAAGTAGCACTAAGTTGCTAACCAGTTAGCAACTTAGTGCTAGCAGGTTCCCAATGGGAAATTCCATTGGGACCAAGCAGCACTAAATTGGTGACTTAGAAACGACGCTGTCAAGGAACGCTATGGACAGCGGAAACATGCAAGAGGAGGAGAGTTTAGTGTCGGAGGTCGTGGATGAGTCTCCTCCGTCATCCATTTTTTATTTAGAGGAGGAAAGCGGGGACGAAGATGTTGTGGAAGAGGACGCCAGGGCGGCAGAAGCTTGGTTTGGTGTAGAAGGCTTCCAGCCGTACATGTTTGAGCCCTTGCCTCGCAACGCTGCCAGTTCTGTTAGCTCTACGCCTGCCGAAGACACAGACGTCCATCCCCGTGGACACTGGGACGCAACTCAATGGGAAAGGAAAGGATTCTGATTTCAACCGCTGCGTATATTAGCTGCGACATATGAATCAAGATGCTATGACCGAAAACATTTGATTGACAGATGACGGTTGATATATGATTGGCCGAATTTAGGTGTTTAGGCTGACGTAGAACTAACTGGGCTGCAGAAGATAACGGAAAAAACACAGATTTTAAGAAAGGATTTTTGTAAAAATAGAAATGTTCTACATCTTGGGACAATATGGTCTGATAAAGAGAACATTTATATACACGTTTAAGCCAGAATGATTTGACATTTAAATATGATTTTGTCAGGAATCCAGTTTTTGTGGGTTGTTTCTGTGTTTCCTTTCCTCCTCCACCAGGTTGTGCCCCGTCCTCATTGGGCCTCCCTGCACACCTGTTTGCCAGTTTGGTGAAGTCATCCTGCAAACTGGACGTTTCAGACCTTCTCTCCCTGGAAGGATCAACAGAGCCTCAAACTGAGCTGGGGATTCAAACTGGAGGTTTGGATCCACTTTCCCCCAAGAGGTCGTTTGAGTTTCACACTGAGCAAGGGATTCATCTGCACCACAGCTCGTTCATGTACCGTAGGAAATCTGAGTGGCAGTCAGCTTGTCCGTTCACCAAGGAACAACCGCAGTCTGAGTAAACCCTGTCCGCCCTCCATTAGATAAGACAATCACTGGAACATCCCACACACACTGGATTCAATAAACAACACCTTTTTCTGGAAATGTGAGTCTGCAACCTATTCCTCCTCTTCAAGTCAAGGAATCTAATTTCCCACTGAGCCTGAACTAGCCGCAGTCTTCCCCTCACCTTTCAGTTCCGGTTGAGCAGTGTTCAGAGCAGCACTGGACTAAATAAACCTGTTAAACTTTTCCCTGGTCTCTCTGTTTGGTTTTCTGCATTTTGGGTCAGATCTTTAATTAAATCATGACAGATTTCCCTACGACTTTGAACAAAAGACAGATTTTTTTTAAGCTGGTGGTGAGAATTTAGATTTAATTCATGACAATAATGGTGAATATATTCATGCTTTGTTTTGCTGTTTAATCCTGAAAGATAATTACTTCTCCTGCGGGATTTTCTTTTTATATTTGCAATTACTAGTGGGACATATGTTTCTTCTTCTTTTGGGGCCCTTGGAATCTTCCTAACTTTCCTCCCATACAGCACACCTGTTGAATGGACTGGTTTAAAACCAGTCCTGTGTGGAGTTAGGAAGCGGAGGCAATTCTTGCAAGAAAAAAGGTTCAAATTTATATAACGTCACAAAAAATTAACGATGGATCAATAAAACGGTCAATTAACACATGAGAGAAGGTGGAAAAGGTCAAAGGTTATGTAAAGTATTGGGAGGTTTCCTCTCTGTGCCGTACCAGGGGTCTGGGGATGGGTTTCTGGGGCTTCTTGGAGCCCAGCTTCTTCATGGCGTTGTAGTACTTCTTTTGTTCCTCTGTCATGAAGATGTCCTGTCCTCCTAATTAAAATAAAGACAAGTGATTCAGTTATTTTTACAGAAATGAATCTGAACTGCACAAAAAAAAAAACCACATATTGATTTAATGTCACCGAAATAAAATTTATGAGCCGAGTTAAATGTGATTTTGTGAGCCAGCAGATGTAATTATCTCAGAAAAAACTAAATTAAATCATCCCTCCTTTAAATAAATAAGGAACAAAGTGTTGCTCTGAGGCTTATCTTTCGTTTCTGCTGGTTGAAGTTGTCGATGATGACTCCGATGAAGAGGTTGAGGGTGAAGAAGGAACCGAAGATGATGAAGATGACGAAGTACAAGTACATGTAGAGGTTGATCTCTTTGATGGGCTGCTCCTCCACCTGTCGAACATAAAGAAAAACGCTTTTCCTCCCATTGTTCCTCTTTATCTGGAAAACCCAAACTTTAAATCACTGGTTTGAGTTTTATAAGGTAATGGCTGCTGATTCACCGCCATGGCTGAATGTAAGACATTAAAGTTCAATTGTTTTATTTTCATTTAGATCAGTTTGTTTGTTTACCCATTTTACAGCTTGTTCACTCAGAGAAAGTTCAATCGAATCATACAGAACAACTGGTTATGTTTTCAATCTAGAATGATTATATTACATTTTTATTTAAGTTTATAACAAACGCTCATATTCAGAATTCAAACTTCTGAAAGTTCTTTAAATCTGAAATGATTCCATCCTGTTCAATAAATGATCAGTGTTTTTAATTCAGAGTCATTTTCATGTGAATGTGCTTTACTGGAGGCATCCATGTTGGTCAAAGAACACTACTGCCACCTACTGGTTAGTGACATTGTCACGGTGCGGTATCGGCTGTTGATCAAGTCCCAGTGCTGTATCTGGTGTTTGTCACAACGCACTATTATCCAAGTCATCTTGAAAACATTCTTCTTCCAAATGTTGGCTACATATTACGGGTTTTCTCTGGCCAGAAGTTCGATGGCAAATCCTCCCTCTTCAAGTTGGCGATCCAACGACCAACCCGTCCGTGGAGGATCAGGAATCAGAAAGGTGGAATAACTCTTTTTTTCACTTTTACCCGATGTATTCCAGCATCCAGCTGCCATGCACGTGGGCATTGTCAGTTTCACTATAGCTCTGGTGAATTTCAATGGTGAAGTCCTCTGGAAATCTTCAATAATTGTTGTTGATTGCAGATGTGTCTAGTAGTTCCCATTGATTTAGCTTGTAAAGCGGGGAGAATGGCGCTAGGCTTACCGCACCGTGACGTCACTGCTGGAAGATGGCAGGAGGGAGGGGCTACTATATTTGGGCAAAAATGGCCGCTCCCAGACTCAGTGATCGCGATGAAAATTATTGTTTTTATTTTGATACTGATTAATGCTAAATTCATTAAATCATGGCAAACGTATTAGTTTCAGGTATAAATAATGATCCATTGATTATTCCCCGCTGACCGAACTTTTCCTTTATCCATAATTTGAATGGAATCGGCGAGCTACATGCTGACTTACGGCTCTGGGCGAGCTACATGCTAACTTACGGCTCTGGGCAAGCTACATGCTAACTTACGGCTCTGGGTGAGCTACATGGTAACTTACGGTTCTGGGCGAGCTACATGCTAACTTACGGCTCTGGGTAAGCTACATGCTAACTTACGGCTCTGGGCGAGCTGGATGCTAACTTACGGCTGCGGGCGAGCTACATGCTAACTTACTTTTTTTTGAAAACCAAGTCCAGTGGATATTTTTTTGAATTTTTACGGAATGACTATGACCTGGATGACTGAGAACCTTCATCAGCATGCTAACTTACGTCTCTGGGTGAGCTACTTGCTAACTTACGGCTCTGGGCGAGCTACATGCTAACTTAAGGCTCTGAGTGAGCTACTTGCTAACTTACGGCTCAGGGCAAGCTACATGCTGACTTACGGCTCTGGGCGAGCTACATGCTAACTTATGGCTCCGGGTGAGCTACATGCTTACTTACGGCTCTGGGCGAGCTACATGTTAACTTACTTTTTTTTGGAAACCAAGTCCAGTAAATATTTTTTTTAATTTTTACGGAATGACTGACCTGGATGACTGAGAACCTTCATCAGCATGCTAACTTACGTCTCTGGGTGAGCTACTTGCTAACTTACGGCTCTGGGCGAGCTACATGCTAACTTAAGGCTCTGAGTGAGCTACTTGCTAACTTACGGCTCAGGGCGAGCTACATGCTGACTTACGGCTCTGGGCGAGCTACATGCTAACTTATGGCTCCGGGTGAGCTACATGCTTACTTACGGCTCTGGGCGAGCTACATGTTAACTTACTTTTTTTTGGAAACCAAGTCCAGTAAATATTTTTTTTTAATTTTTAAAGAATGACTATGACCTGGATGACTGAGAACCTTCATCGGCATGCTAACTTACGTCTCTGGCTGAGCTACTTGCTAACTTACGGCTCTGGGCGAGCTACATGCTAACTTACGGCTCTGGGTGAGCTACATGCTAACTTATAGCTCTGGGTGAGCTACATGCTAACTTACGGCTCTGGAGTCCACAGCGGCGTACATGATATCCATCCAGCCTTTAAACGTTGCCTGGAAACAAGGAAAGCAACAGAAACTTCAAACACTGAATGCTTTCTCCACTATAAAACAACTTGACATGGAAGACAGTTAGCCCACACCAGCCCACATCATCAGGCGTCCACCACCGTGCCTGAACATGGTGATGATGTCGGAGCACTTCAGCTGCCCTTTTGTTTGGTAGCGTTATAAAACCCTTGCAGATGAGGAGCTAAATCCTGGCTTCTGATTGGCTGCTGCAGCGATGAGGGAATCAAACTGGACATAACATCCATTAAATGATCTTGAAGGAGAACAGCCACTAATAATCTGCCTTCTCACTTCCCTGCAGCATCAGAAAAGAAAACATCATCTGAGCTGCTGTTTCCGAGCAGGTCAAGTGAGTTTCTCTGCATCGCCACGGCAACGCTTTGCTCATTTCCTGCACTCCAATGATAAAGTGCAGTTGATTTGGCAGTAATTTTACAGAAGGAAAGAACAATCCCTGCTGCTGGTTTTCTGAATATAAAGATGTTCCCTCCGTCCTCTAAGTGGGGGCAGCAGGAGGGGGGGCAGCTGGAGGAAAGATGGAAAGGAGCTCTAATGTGAGGGGGCGTCTGGCGGCTGTCACTCAGAGCCCGTCGTCCTGGGTTACCACCTGCGATTGTTGTTTCAGATGAGCGGTTAATGTGAAACACGCTCAGACATTTTTAAATCACAGCACCTTCTATACATCAGCAGCTCTGAGGAGCTCCAAGGTCTGCAGCACCTTCTATACATCAGCAGCTCTGAGGAGCTCCAAGGTCTGCAGCACCTTCTATACATCAGCAGCTCTGAGGAGCTCCAAGGTCTGCAGCACCTTCTATACATCAGCAGCACTGAGGAGCTCCAAGGTCTGCAGCACCTTCTATACATCAGCAGCTCTGAGAAGCTCCAAGGTCTGCAGCACCTTCTATACATCAGCAGCTCTGAGAAGCTCCAAGGTCTGCAGCACCTTCTATACATCAGCAGCTCTGAAAAGCTCCAAGGTCTGCAGCACCTTCTATACATCAGCAGCTCTGAGGAGCTCCAAGGTCTGCAGCACCTTCTATACATCAGCAGCTCTGAGGAGCTCCAAGGTCTGCAGCACCTTCTATACATCAGCAGCTCTGAGAAGCTCCACGGTCTGCAGCACCTTCTATACATCAGCAGCTCTGAGGAGCTCCAAGGTCTGCAGCACCTTCTATACATCAGCAGCTCTGAGGAGCTCCAAGGTCTGCAGCACCTTCTATACATCAGCAGCACTGAGGAGCTCCAATGTCTGCAGCACCTTCTATACATCAGCAGCTCTGAGGAGCTCCAAGGTCTGTAGCACCTTCTATACATCAGCAGCTCTGAGAAGCTCCAAGGTCTGCAGCACCTTCTATACATCAGCAGAACTGAGGAGCTCCAAGGTCTGCAGCACGTTCTATACATCAGCAGCACTGAGGAGCTCCAAGGTCTGCAGCACCTTCTATACATCAGCAGCTCTGAGGAGCTCCAAGGTCTGCAGCACCTTCTATACATCAGCAGCTCTGAGAAGCTCCAAGGTCTGCAGCACCTTCTATACATCAGCAGAACTGAGGAGCTCCAAGGTCTGCAGCACCTTCTATACATCAGCAGCTCTGAGAAGCTCCAAGGTCTGCAGCACCTTCTATACATCAGCAGCACTGAGGAGCTCCAAGGTCTGCAGAGCCTTCTATACATCAGCAGCTCTGAGAAGCTCCAAGGTCTGCAGCACCTTCTATACATCAGCAGCTCTGAGAAGCTCCAAGGTCTGCAGCACCTTCTATACATCAGCAGCTCTGAGAAGCTCCAAGGTCTGCAGCACCTTCTATACATCAGCAGCTCTGAGAAGCTCCAAGGTCTGCAGCACCTTCTATACATCAGCAGCTCTGAGAAGCTCCAAGGTCTGCAGCACCTTATATACATCAGCAGCTCTGAGGAGCTCCAAGGTCTGCAGCACCTTCTATACATCAGCAGCTCTGAGGAGCTCCAAGGTCTGCAGCACCTTCTATACATCAGCAGCTCTGAGAAGCTCCACGGTCTGCAGCACCTTCTATACATCAGCAGCTCTGAGGAGCTCCAAGGTCTGCAGCACCTTCTATACATCAGCAGCTCTGAGGAGCTCCAAGGTCTGCAGCACCTTCTATACATCAGCAGCTCTGAGGAGCTCCAAGGTCTGCAGCACCTTCTATACATCAGCAGCTCTGAGGAGCTCCAAGGTCTGCAGCACCTTCTATACATCAGCAGCACTGAGGAGCTCCAAGGTCTGCAGCACCTTCTATACATCAGCAGCACTGAGGAGCTCCAAGGTCTGCAGCACCTTCTATACATCAGCAGCTCTGAGAAGCTCCAAGGTCTGCAGCACCTTCTATACATCAGCAGCTCTGAGAAGCTCCAAGGTCTGCAGCACCTTCTATACATCAGCAGCTCTGAGGAGCTCCAAGGTCTGCAGCACCTTCTATACATCAGCAGCTCAGAAGCTCCAAGGTCTGCAGCACCTTCTATACATCAGCAGCACTGAGGAGCTCCAAGGTCTGCAGCACCTTCTATACATCAGCAGCTCTGAGGAGTTCCAAGGTCTAAAGCACCTTCTATACATCAGCAGCTCTGAGGAGCTCCAAGGTCTGCAGCACCTTCTATACATCAGCAGCTCTGAGGAGCTGTAAGGTCTGCAGCACCTTCTATACATCAGCAGCTCTGAGGAGCTCCAAGGTCTGCAGCACCTTCTATACATCAGCAGCTCTGAGAAGCTCCACGGTCTGCAGCACCTTCTATACATCAGCAGCTCTGAGGAGCTCCAAGGTCTGTAGCACCTTCTATACATCAGCAGCTCTGAGGAGCTCCAAGGTCTGCAGCACCTTCTATACATCAGCAGCTCTGAGGAGCTCCAAGGTCTGCAGCACCTTCTATACATCAGCAGCTCTGAGAAGCTCCAAGGTCTGCAGCACCTTCTATACATCAGCAGCTCTGAGGAGCTCCAAGGTCTGTAGCACCTTCTATACATCAGCAGCTCTGAGGAGCTCCAAGGTCTGCAGCACCTTCTATACATCAGCAGCTCTGAGGAGCTCCAAGGTCTGCAGCACCTTCTATACATCAGCAGCTCTGAGGAGCTCCAAGGTCTGCAGCACCTTCTATACATCAGCAGCTCTGAGGAGCTCCAAGGTCTGCAGCACCTTCTATACATCAGCAGCTCTGAGGAGCTCCAAGGTCTGCAGCACCTTCTATACATCAACAGCTCTGAGGAGCTCCAAGGTCTGCAGCACCTTCTATACATCAGCAGCTCTGAGGAGCTCCAAGGTCTGCAGCGTCTTCTATACATCAGCAGCTCTGAGGAGCTCCAAGGTCTGCAGCACCTTCTATACATCAGCAGCTCTGAGGAAATAAAGGACTGGGACCTTCAGGTTTTTGCAATATCCCAACATGACACCACATATTTTATGCATATATTAACATATCAAGGCTATAGAACCAGGGGGGCTGCCAGGAATTTTGGGGCCCCATGAAAGACATTGATAATGGGCCCTCAACTGCTATAAAGATGCACTGAAGAGCAGTGATGGGACTAACGGCGTTGAAAGTAACGGCGTTACTAACGTCGTTACCTTCTTTTAGTAACGAGTAATCTAACTAATTACTTTGACTGTAACTATAACGCAGTTACCATTGCAGACACCCCGTTACTGCGCGTTACTCAGGTCGCACAATGAACCTTTTTTCATGATAGGACTCGTGCGCAGCTGCGTGAAACTGACACCCCACCCACGTCAAAAAATCTCTGCAAATAGACTGAATGGTTAGTGCAACGTTAGTGCAGATTTATGCAGAAAAAAATATTGTTTGTGCTACTTTTGTTTAAGAGATATTAAAGATTATTTTTTAGGTCATCCAGAGGTGCGCGCCTTGTCATGAGAGAGGGGAGGATGAGAATGGCTGATGTATAGTGAGATTCCGTCTGTCAGTTGGGTAGGTGGGTGTTTCCGCTGGCGGGTGTTAACGTACAGCACACACAGAGAGATGGAGAGTGAGGAGGATCCAGCAGCAAACAGCGTTTTCCTAATGGAAATACCGGTGTTACGTCGAGCTGCGTTTCCCCATCAGATACGGTTTCCTCTGCATCTCCGCACAGCGCAGGCGGCACGAGTCACCGCGCAAGCGACAGGAAACGCGCATGCTCGCTAAAGGCGCGCACCAGTCGCCCTGTGCTCGCGCCACAGGAGAACTATGGAGAGCGTGAACGATCAAATGAAAGGGAGAAATCTGGATGGATGGATGGATGGATGGATGGATGGATGGATGGATGGATACTCTGCCTTCTCAACCTACTGTATTTTTTATTTTAAACATTATTTGATGGCCTTTGTGGCAGGGATGGAGATCCATATTTTATGTCACACACAGAGTATAGATCTAGATAGATAGATGTATAGATAGATGTTGCAGTATCTCTAACAACCCAAACACACAGGATTTCAGAATTAGACATCCCCAGTTATTAATTTCATATACTCACCAGATCTGAATGCCCTGTTAAAAACTTCACATGGCGTTCCCCCCTGATGTCATTTACATTGAGTTGCAATAAATGCAAAACTCTCTGCAGGTTCTTGTCTTTGTCGTCCGCACTATTCAGCTGGCTTTGGAAACACACGGCGAGAAGGTGGGGGCTGGGTGGTGAGGGTTACGGGGGCGAGAAACGCAAAAGTAACGCAATAGTTACTTTTACTAGTAACTAGTTACTTTTATTGTGAAGTAACTCAGTTAGTAACTCAGTTACTTTTTGGGAGAAGTAACTAGTAACTATAACTAATTACTTTTTCAAAGTAACGTGCCCAACACTGCTGAAGAGTATCATTTACATTGTCAATGTCATTTTTATTGCAATACCTCTACAAAGGAAAATAAACAAAATGTAAAAAATTACATTAACTTTAAACTTTACTGCTGTATCTATGAACACATGAATAGAAAATAGGTTTAGGATTGAGAACGTATATTCCTATCAGGTTTCACTATAACTTTATTGAAGAACAGATTATTTTTGACAAATCATGTATCTTTTCATGTGGCTGCTTCAAGATGCTCATGAGAATGATCAACATTTATAGATGTATTTTAATTGTTGTAATTTAATCTGAATATAAAAATCGAATTAACTTTTTTTAATATTGACACAGATTTTATTTAATGTAGATATCATATTAAACATCTACTAGCATTTAACTGATAACTATGGTGTTTTCCTGTTGCTAGCCACGGACGGTTTTACCAAAATGCTGCTTATCTACACATTTTTTTTGTTAATGCATTTTTTTCATTGTTAGTACGTCAAATGACGCGCGTGGGATTTACGCCTCGGTACGACTGAACTGCCGGTGACAGACGAAGAGACCTGATGCGATGCCTTCGGGACGTGAGGACCAAAAACTCACACTAAACATGCTCGTAGCGACAGTGGAGAGGAAAAACTCCCTTTTAACAGGAAACACACAGCCAGGCAGACGAGCTCCGAGCCAGCTCCCATGTCAGAGGATGAAGAGAGCACATCCAGTTAGTCACAGTCAGAGAAACAGGACTACACTGGAAAACAGGCCAAGCTCCAACATCTAGAAACAAAGGTGTTGATGGAAGGTAAGAAGAAAACATCGAAGGCTAACTTTTCAGGAAGCCTTATTAACAAGATGCTAAGCATTAGCTATGACCAGCTAACTTTTGTGATGTCAGAAAACAGACGTTATGTGGCCATTTTCTCATCATGGAATATTTTTATCACAAATATGCTGATTTACCTTTAATCTGTGGACCCTTTTGGACGAATGGAGTATAAACAATTATAGATTGGATTTCTAAAATGGCTTCTGGATGGAATGTTGTCCTGCCTCCTCTGTCGTATTTATGGTTTACCATGCTGCTATATCTGTGTTAATTGTGCTTTAATGCTCACTGTGTCCATAAAATGAACTTGGTGTTTGAAATGTGGAGAATCTAAGCTTTCCAGCGATGTCTAACGTGTCTATATGGTAAACATTTTCCCATTGTAAGTTGTCAGTTGTAATTGCTATAAAAACGGTCGCCGGCGCTAGCTGGATCATAGTTAATCAGTGGAGATGTAATGACTGCTTCATTGGACTGCATTTATTACCAGGCTAATAAATGCAGTCCAGTTATTGATCTATTGTTTAAGTGCTGATTTACAAACGTATAAAAATATTCACTTATTTATAACATGGTTTTGAAGGTGATCTTTAATGAAACAATTGACTAGACGCTATGATCATTTTTCTGTAGCAGAGATGTCTTTTATATTTGCTGTGTTCTGAATGGAACTGAAATGAATGTTGGCCCCACGCCATCCTGTAAATCCTGATCAATTATCATGGCAACATTTTTGCTGCGTAGCTCATAGCTTAGCATAAATGGAGGTTAGCCTGGATGTTTGCAATTTGTGCCAAATGGATGTCAAACGGTATTAGAATTACATTGGCGTTAGCAAAAACACAGCTGGAGCTGATCGTCTATGAAAAGATGAGCCAGCATCACTAAATTCAGACTGATCTCTGTTGGCTTCAGGTGGAGCAACACCAATCCTACAGACGTCAAGATATTACAGCAGCAGCCATTCAAAACGGCCCTTCACAAGCAAACGCAAATGGAATGGCAGCCAACTTCCCTGCAACTCCCAGCTAAACCCCCTCCATGAACCCAACATATATTTCTACTCTGACTCCACCCTTTCACTGAATTACAGGGTCTGACCAGGAGATGGCGCTTCTCTTTAGATCGTAATGTCCACAAATCATGACAGAAAGAATATTTTAGTATAAAGATTGATGTTTAAAAAGGAATTATAGGGGACCAACCAAGGACCAGCCAAGGACCAACCAAGGACCAGCCAAGGACCAACCAAGGACCAGCCATGGACCAGAAAAGGACCAGTCAAGGACCAGCCAAGGACCAGCCAATGACCAGAAAAGGACCAGAAAAGGACCAAACAAGGACCAGTCAAGGACCAGCCAAGGACCAACCAAGGACCAGCCATGGACCAGAAAAGGACCAGCCAAGGACCAGAAAAGGACCAGCCAAGGACCAGAAACGGACCAGCCAAGGACCAGAAAAGGACCAGCCAAGGACCAAGGACCAGAAACGGACCAGCCAAGGACCAGAAACGGACCAGCCAAGGACCAGAAAAGGACCAGCCAAGGACCAGAAACGGACCAGCCAAGGACCAGAAACGGACCAGCCAAGGACAAGAAAAGGACCAGCCAAGGACCAGAAACGGACCAGCCAAGGACCAGAAAAGGACCAGCCAAGGACCAGAAACGGACCAGCCAAGGACCAGAAACGGACCAAACAAGGACCAGTCAAGGATCAGCCAAGGAGCAGAAACGGACCAGCCAAGGACCAGAAAAGGACCAAACAAGGACCAGTCAAGGACCAGCCAAGGACCAGCCAAGGACCAACCAAGGACCAGCCATGGACCAACCAAGGACCAGCCATGGACCAGAAAAGGACCAGTCAAGGACCAGCCAAGGACCAGCCAATGACCAGAAAAGGACCAGTCAAGGACCAGCAAAGGACCAACCAAGGACCAGCCAATGACCAGAAAAGGACCAGAAAAGGACCAAACAAGGACCAGTCAAGGACCAGCCAAGGACCAACCAAGGACCAGCCATGGACCAGAAAAGGACCAGCCAAGGACCAGCCAAGGACCAGCCAAGGACCAGAAAAGGACCAGAAAAGGACCAAACAAGGACGCGTCAAGGACCAGCCAATGACCATAAAAGGACCAGAAAAGGACCAAACAAGGACCAGTAAAGGACCAGCCAAGGACCAACCAAGGACCAACCAAGGACCAGCCATGGACCAGAAAAGGACCAGTCAAGGACCAGCCAAGGACCAGAAAAGGACCAGAAAAGGACCAAACAAGGACCAGTCAAGGACCAGCCAAGGACCAACCAAGGACCAACCAAGGACCAGCCAATGACCAGCCAAGGACCAGCCAAGGACCAACCAAGGACCAGCCAAGGACCAACCAAGGACCAGCCATGGACCAGAAAAGGACCAGTCAAGGACCAGCCAAGGACCAGTCAAGGACCAGTCAAGGACCAGCCAAGGACCAGCCAATGACCAGAAAAGGACCAAACAAGGACCAGTCAAGGACCAGCCAAGGACCAACCAAGGACCAACCAAGGACCAACCAAGGACCAGCCATGGACCAGAAAAGGACCAGTCAAGGACCAGCCAAGGACCAGCCAATGACCAGAAAAGGACCAGAAAAGGACCAAACAAGGACCAGCCAAGGACCAGCCAATGACCAACCAAGGACCAGCCAAGGACCAACCAAGGACCAGCCATGGACCAGAAAAGGACCAGTCAAGGACCAGCCAAGGACCAGAAAAGGACCAGTCAAGGACCAGCCAAGGACCAGAAAAGGATCAGCCAAGGACCAGAAACGGACCAGCCAAGGACCAGAAAAGGACCAGCCAAGTACCAGAAACGGACCAGCCAAGGACAAAAAAAGGACCAGCCAAGGACCAGAAAAGGACCAGCCAAGGACCAGAAAAGGACCAGTCAAGGACCAGCCAAGGACCAACCAAGGACCAGCCATGGACCAGAAAAGGACCAGTCAAGGACCAGCCAAGGACCAGCCAATGACCAGAAAAGGACAAGAAAAGGACCAAACAAGGACCAGCCAAGGACCAGCCAATGACCAGCCAAGGACCAACCAAGGACCAGCCAAGGACCAACCAAGGACCAGCCATGGACCAGAAAAGGACCAGTCAAGGACCAGCCAAGGACCAGAAAAGGACCAGTCAAGGACCAGAAAAGGACCAGTCAAGGACCAGCCAAGGACCAGAAAAGGATCAGCCAAGGACCAGAAACGGACCAGCCAAGGACCAGAAAAGGACCAGCTAAGGACCAGAAACGGACCAGCCAAGGACCAGAAACGGACCAGCCAAGGACCAGAAAAGGAACAGCCAAGGACCAGAAAAGGACCAGTCAAGGACCAGCCAAGGACCAACCAAGGACCAGCCAATGACCAGAAAAGGACCAGAAAAGGACCAAACAAGGACCAGTCAAGGACCAGCCAAGGAACAACCAAGGACCAGCCATGCACCAGAAAAGGACCAGTCAAGGACCAGCCAAGGACCAGCCAATGACCAGAAAAGGACCAGAAAAGGACCAAACAAGGACCAGTCAAGGACCAGCCAAGGACCAGCCAATGACCAGAAAAGGACCAGAAAAGGACCAAACAAGGACCAGTCAAGGACCAGCCAAGGACCAACCAAGGACCAACCAAGGACCAGCCATGGACCAGAAAAGGACCAGTCAAGGACCAGCCAATGACCAGAAAAGGACCAGAAAAGGACCAAACAAGGACCAGTCAAGGACCAGCCAAGGACCAACCAAGGACCAACCAAGGACCAGCCAATGACCAGCCAATGACCAGCCAAGGACCAACCAAGGACCAGCCAAGGACCAACCAAGGACCAGCCATGGACCAGAAAAGGACCAGTCAAGGACCAGCCAAGGACCAGAAAAGGACCAGTCAAGGACCAGCCAAGGACCAGCCAATGACCAGAAAAGGACCAGAAAAGGACCAAACAAGGACCAGTCAAGGACCAGCCAAGGACCAACCAAGGACCAACCAAGGACCAGCCATGGACCAGAAAAGGACCAGTCAAGGACCAGCCAAGGACCAGCCAATGACCAGAAAAGGACCAGAAAAGGACCAAACAAGGACCAGCCAAGGACCAGCCAATGACCAGCCAAGGACCAACCAAGGACCAGCCATGGACCAGAAAAGGACCAGTCAAGGACCAGCCAAGGACCAGAAAAGGACCAGTCAAGGACCAGAAAAGGACCAGTCAAGGACCAGCCAAGGACCAGAAACGGACCAGCCAAGGACCAGAAACGGACCAGCCAAGGACAAGAAAAGGACCAGCCAAGGACCAGAAACGGACCAGCCAAGGACCAGAAAAGGACCAGCCAAGGACCAGAAACGGACCAGCCAAGGACCAGAAACGGACCAAACAAGGACCAGTCAAGGATCAGCCAAGGAGCAGAAACGGACCAGCCAAGGACCAGAAAAGGACCAAACAAGGACCAGTCAAGGACCAGCCAAGGACCAGCCAAGGACCAACCAAGGACCAGCCAAGGACCAAAAAAAGGACCAGCCAAGGACCAACCAAGGACCAACCAAGGACCAAACAAGGACCAAACAAGGACCAGTCAAGGACCAGCCAAGGACCAGAAACGGACCAGCCAAGGACCAACCAAGGACCAACCAAGGACCAGAAAAGAGCCCATCAAGGAAAGTGGGGACATTTTTGAATGGCTACTACTGTAAGGCCTCCTTGGAGTGTATTAAGTGCTGTACAGATACAGGCTAGTTATCATTTTAAGTGCTAATATGGATAAAGGCTCATATCACACAGACTACATCAAGCAGCACCTTGGCTGCAGCCTGGACCACATCAGGATGCTGATGTAAATCCATATGGACCAATAGAGGAACTGTCCCAGAATGTTCTCCGTATGGAAGCTGAGCTGATGGTCTCATCCGGGTCAGAACCGGCCGACACCTGCATGTTCAGAACCACGTTTGGCTTCAGAATAGCAGATAAAGCAGCAGGTAGTCAATGACTGCTGTCACGTCTATGTTTCTAACGTGTTCATTCCATTAATAATCTTCTCTTTTACAGTTGCCTTTTGTATCTATGCTTCTTTTTCTATGTCTGCTTCTGTCTCCTTGAACCCCAGTGGGCCTCAGCAGATGGCCGCTCACACTGAGCCTGGTTCTGCTGGAGGTTTCTTCCTGTTCAAAGGGAGTTTTTCCTCTCCACTGTCGCTACAAGCATGCTTAGTGTGAGGGATTGCTGAAGAGTCAATGAGTCGATGCAATCAGCTGGTTTTCCTTAGATAGAAAACTTTGAATCAATCTGACTGGATGATCTGGTTGATCTGGATCTATAAAGTGACCTGAGATGACATGATGTGAATTGGAGCTATAGAAATAAACTGAATAGAAATGAATTGCAGTTTTTTCTATAAAAACTTCTTAAAATGCAAAAAAGAGAGTTTTTTTTCCTTTCTAAATCGCTCTCTGAATTCCTGGAAAGTGAGCAGATGGCTGAAAAAAGCAGCGATACGAATAAAAGCTGCATCCTCCAACCTTTCAGGACGCTAATGGACAGGTTTCCCCCGCTGACGTCGCTCCGTCCGACAGCAACGTGATGCCATGTGCTGAGAGACACGTTACCAAGGCAACCAGTTCAGAAAAACTCTTAAGGTCTAATTCACTGGCAGCTCATCCACACTTTGCCCTGCTTTGTTCTCCTCCTCTGTTTGTGAAGAGCAGCTCTAGATCTTCAATATCCCGTCTCTCCTGCTTCAATTTGTTTAATAAAGTCATTCTGATTTCTAGATCCTTCCTTTTTTATTTTTATTTCTTATCTTTAAGCCTCTCGAATTCTGTTTCTCCTTTCCACAAACTTCCCCGCCCTCCTGTCTTTCATTTATTCTTAGATCCTGTTTTTTCTAACTGTACCTGTAATTTAATCCCGCCCCCCCCCCCAGTTTACAGCAATACCTCCACTACCGACTCAAGTCTCTAAAAATAAAAGCTTTTCAGAGGCTGATTGATTGGAGGCTCTCAGGACGCCTGAGGTGGGCGGGAAAAAAAGAGGAGAGAAGAGGTGGAAAAGAGGATATGAAGGAGTCCTGTTGGTATTTCATTCATTTTAAAAAGAAAATAAAGGGGAAATAATAGAGACCTAACTTATCTCTGTCATTAAAACATAAAAATATTAAATAAACCAAAAAAACTGATAGAAAATAAACATAAAGTGTCTCCAAAATTAACCCCACACTGGGGTGGAGGTTGCTCCTCCCGTAGGATGAGGGTAACACATCAGCAATGTCAGAGAAACCGTTGTTAAAGGGGGACACCTATGGCAGGCCATTATGACATTTAATAGCTTGACTGACTATATATTCGAGATGTCTCAAATGCATTTCTTCCGAGTCCAAATGAACAATTCAGATATGTAAAATAATAGGGATGCAGGATATAATCGGCCCCCTATCGGTATCGGCCTTAAAACTGAATATCGGACATCGGCCACCCCACCGATATTTAACCCGATATTTGATCAGCTTCTGAGTTTCTTAAGTCTAAAAAAAAAAATACTACTTCTTCTTCTTCCTCAAAAACTTATTTTTTACAGACTTAAAAACTTCTAAAGACGAGGGAAAAAATATTGATCCCTTAAAATATCCCAATATCTTCATATGCTGATATATTGCCATTTAAAAACACCATATCAATCTCTTTTACTATTGAAATATTGCTATATGTCATCGTTATGCTACGAAATCCCCCGAAAATTCACCAAATGTTGCCATATTTTTATATGTTGACATATTGACGCGGTATCGATCTATTTTACTAACAAAATCTCACAAGAATTTGCAAAATATCACGAGAGTTTGTAACAGAATGATGAAATTTCACGAGATTTTGAAAGTAAAATAGATCGATATCGCGTTTTAAAAAATCAATTTGATATCAGCATATGAAAATATATTTGAGTATATTATTTTTCAAAGTGTCAGAAATGGATAACAAAACTGCTATTTTCAATGACTGCTTATTTTTGTCCAGCTTTAACATCGGTATCGGTTATCGGCTACACGAGTTTTAAAATATCGGATATCGGCCAAAATCCCAATATCGTGCATCCCTACAAAATAACATTCATCATATCTAAAAAAAAAAAACAAATTCAAAATACAGAGCGGAGCTTCTTTTTTGCTGCGTTCCGGACAGGTCAAGATCCGCAGTTAAAATCACATCAAACAGGAAAAATAATGTTGAGAAAATCCGGTTTGTCAAATTAAAATACTGTAAGGATGGATTGGTAACTACTAATTATAGAATAATTCTTAAAAATTCCCCAAATTTAATGAAATAATTGGATACAAACTATTGTTAGCTCAACAGACCAGGAAGCAGATTTCTCATCTAAATCAAAATATTTATTTTATACCGAGAGGCTTAAAAGTTTAATCAAATCCAAGTTACATAGATCATAAAAACAGTTTTGTTTGATCCTAGTTATTACACAACAAAAACTGAACATCTGCTGGATGCTGATGGGGACTATTTTGATAAATTAGTTAATTTCCACACGTTTTGCTCCTATGCATTTAACAGCTATATAGCGGACGCTCTCCTGGAACTCGGAGCAGGACGGGAGGAACAGCGGAGGCTCTGAGCAGGAGGTCTGGAGCGCAGCGGGGCGGCGTGGAGGACGTGGGATTTCAGGGTTAGTTTCCCCCTCTGAAGGCAAAGATGATGAGGAAGCAGGAGGAAGCGCCGCTGAGACGCATTTACAGCCCGTTTCCCTCTCGGGTCTTGCAGGAGCAGGTGGGCGGCTGGACGCTGAATGCAGCGAAGCTGAACTTTAGAGGTTCGGACACTTCCTGTTGAGTTTTTCTCTGCGGAACCCGGAGTCTGAATCAGGAGAAAAGCCCCAGACTTTCTCCATGGCCGTGTGGGAGCTGTTGTCTCTCCCTATTCTAACTTAAAGGTGACCTTCTGAATGACGGCGAGGCTGCAGGCGGCCTCCAGCTGCTCTGGAACTGACCTTTAAACACATGTGGCGGGCAGGAGGCCAGAGACCGCCCTTACAGCCGCCATTACTCCCACACCACCCTGTTTCCTCTGGTTTTACCTGGTCCTGATCTTATTTTCTACAAATTAGGTTGACATGAGAAGATCTTTTATTTCAGGAGAAAGTTGATTCGGTTAAAGATAAATCCTGGTTTATTTCACCCATTTTGGACCTGATCAACCTTTTTGTGACCGTTATTAGCGGTTATCATTCCCTCAGTGCAGATAATATGCAGTTTATTATTGATAACGGCTGCTTTGGCCGCTTCTTAAAGGAAAAGTTCTGAAAGTACTTTAAATATGAAATTATTACATACTGATCAATTCTATTCAGTGTATTTCTATAGCTCCAATTCACATCATGTCATCTCAGGTCACTTTCCAGTTCACCAGATCATCCAGTCAGATTGATTCAAAGTTTTCTATCTAAGGAAAACCAGCTGATTGCATCGAATCATTGACTCTTCAGCAATCCCTCACACTAAGCATGCTTGTAGCGACAGTGGAGAGGAAAAACTCCCTTTTAACAGGAAGAAACCTCCAGCAGAACCAGGCTCAGTGTGAGCGGCCATCTGCTGAGGCCCACTGGGATTCAAGGAGACAGAAGCAGACATAGAAAAAGAAGCATAGATACAAAAGGCAACTGTAAAAGTGTTGAATCATTCATTGCATTGTCAGTTTCACTATAGCTCTGGTGAATTTCAATGGTGAAGTCCTCTGGAAATCTTCAATAATTGTTGTTGATTGCAGATGTGTCTAGTAGTTCCCATTGATTTAGCTTGTAAAGATGATCCATTGATTGATTGATCCTTGCTGACTGGAATTTTCCTTTAAAACTTAAGTTTCACTTTAAATTGACCTATTTTATACTTTTTAACTACCTTATTTTCTGGACTACAGGCGCACCTGAATATTACTTAGCCTCTCCAAACCCACCGGATCACCAGGGACCCCTTTTGATGCGTTTGCAACTAATAACTCAGAATGCATGAAAATTAAACCGTTAAATGTCGACCACTATGGACACGTTAGACATCGCTGGAAAGCTTAGATTCTCCACAATTCAAACACCAAGTTCATTTTATGGACGCAGCGAGCATTAAGGCACAATTAACACAGATATAGCAGCATGGTAAGCCATAAATACGACAACCTACCTTTGAAAGCGTCCAGAATAAAAATCCAATCTGGAATTGTTTATACTCCATTCTTCCATAAGGGTTCAGAGATTAAAAGTAATCCAGCATATTCGCAATAAAAACATTCCACGATGAGCAAATCGTCACATAACATCGGGGTTTTTTGACATGAGAAAAGTTGGCTGCTCATAGCTAATGTATAGCATCTTGCTAATATTTACGTCCTAATACTTATTTCCTCGGTTGTTAGTCTGCGATATTTGTTACGTTTCTTTACATCGTCTTCTTATCTACAGGACAAAAGTGTCCGCATTTTTTTTCTGACTCAATTTGAGTCAGGGACAGCCGCTGAAGTCTAACAAGCGCTCCTTGCCTGACAGCCAATGACGCAGCGAGTAGAGTGATATTACGCCTCCTAGAATCCTGCTGTTATTGGTTAAAACCATATGAGCTGTTTCGTACGTAAGAAGATTAGGGCCACTGAAAAAAAAATAAAAGTTAACTGATTTTTAAATTTTATTTCACTTTAATATGGGAAAAAACTCAGAATTCTGAGATTAAAGTCAGAATTCTGAGAAAAAAGTCAGAATTCTGAGATTAAAGTCAGAATTCTGAGAAAAAAGTCAGAATTCTGAGATTAAAGTCAGAATTCTGAGAAAAAAGTCAGAATTCTGAGATTAAAGTCAGAATTCTGAGAAAAAAGTCAGAATTCTGAGATTAAAGGCTGAATTCTGAGATTAAAGTCTGAATTCTGAGAAAAAAGTCAGAATTCTGAGATTAAAGTCAGAATTCTGAGAAAAAAGTCAGAATTCTGAGATTAAAGTCAGAATTCTGAGATTAAAGTCAGAATTCTGAGAAAAAAGTCAGAATTCTGAGATTAAAGTCAGAAATCTGAGATTAAAGTCAGAATTCTGAGAAAATAGTCAGAATTCTGAGATTAAACTCAGAATTCTGAGAAAAAAGTCAGAATTCTGAGATTAAAGTCAGAATTCTGAGAAAAAAGTCAGAATTCTGAGATTAAAGTCAGAATTCTGAGATTAAAGTCAGAATTCTGAGAAAAAAGTCAGAATTCTGAGATTAAAGTCTGAATTCTGAGAAAAAAGTCAGAATTCTGAGATTAAACTCAGAATTCTGAGAAAAAAGTCAGAATTCTGAGATTAAAGTCAGAATTCTGACTTTAATCTCAGAATTCTGAGAAAAAAGTCAAAGTCAGAATTCTGAGATTAAAGTCAGAATTCTGAGAAAAAAGTCTGAATTCTTAGAAAAAAGTCAGAATTCTGAGATTAAAGTCAGAATTCTGAGAAAAAAGTCAGAATTCTGAGATTAAAGTAAGAATTCTGAGAAAAAAAGTCAGAATTCTGAGATTAAAGTCAGAATTCTGAGAAAAAAGTCAGAATTCTGAGATTAAAGTCAGAATTCTGAGAAAAAAGTCAGAATTCTGAGATTAAAGTCAGAATTCTGAGATTAAAGTCAGAATTCTGAGAAAAAAGTCAGAATTCTGAGATTAAAGTCAGAATTCTGAGAAAAAAGTCAGAATTCTGAGATTAAAGTCAGAATTCTGAGAAAAAAGTCAGAATTCTGAGAAAAAAGTCAGAATTCTGAGATTAAAGTCAGAATTCTGAGAAAAAAGTCAGAATTCTGAGATTAAAGTCAGAATTCTGAGATTAAAGTCAGAATTCTGAGAAAAAAGTCAGAATTCTGAGAAAAAAGTCAGAATTCTGAGATTAAAGTCAGAAATCTGAGATTAAAGTCAGAATTCTGAGAAAAAAGTCAGAATTCTGAGATTAAAGTCAGAATTCTGAGATTAAAGTCAGAATTCTGAGAAAAAAGTCAGAATTCTGAGATTAAAGTCAGAATTCTGAGATTAAAGTCAGAATTCTGAGAAAAAAGTCAGAATTCTGAGATTAAAGTCTGAATTCTGAGAAAAAAGTCAGAATTCTGAGATTAAACTCAGAATTCTGAGAAAAAAGTCAGAATTCTGAGATTAAAGTCAGAATTCTGAGAAAAAAGTCAGAATTCTGAGATTAAAGTCAGAATTCTGAGAAAAAAGTCTGAATTCTGAGAAAAAAGTCAGAATTCTGAGATTAAAGTCAGAATTCTGAGAAAAAAGTCAGAATTCTGAGATTAAAGTAAGAATTCTGAGAAAAAAGTCAGAATTCTGAGATTAAAGTCAGAAATCTGAGATTAAAGTCAGAATTCTGAGATTAAAGTAAGAATTCTGAGAAAAAAGTCAGAATTCTGAGATTAAAGTCAGAATTCTGAGAAAAAAGTCAGAATTCTGAGATTAAAGTAAGAATTCTGAGAAAAAAGTCAGAATTCTGAGAAAAAAGTCAGAATTCTGAGATTAAAGTCTGAATTCTGAGAAAAAAGTCAGAATTCTGAGATTAAACTCAGAATTCTGAGAAAAAAGTCAGAATTCTGAGAAAAAAGTCAGAATTCTGAGATTAAAATCAGAATTCTGACTTTTTCCCAAACTAAACTGAAATAAAATTTAAAAATCAGTTAACTTTTTTTTTTTTTTCCAGTGGCCCTAATCCTCTTCCGTAGTTTGGCTTTGCAGCAAATGAGATAAAGTTAGAAACGAGGCTAGACATGGCGAGGTTATATGAAGGGGAGCCGTGTTACCGACCTGCGACACACAGAGAGGATCAATGCGAGCAGTTAGCTGCTGATTGCTAACAATGGAACTTTGGAGATGATTTTGTTTTAATATAAGGCCTAAAGCTGGAAAAAACTACAGCTCAGAAACGGCACTGGAGCTTATTTTAGCTTGGAAAGCAGCAGTTTGTCTATTGTTTATGGATTTTATGTTATTTTAAGTTTATAAATGTTACATTTTGTCATATACACTGATTCTAAAACAAAAGTGGAAAAATACTTCATAAATCAAATCAAAGACTTTCTGTTGCAGAACTATTTTTTTCTTCTGAGCCTTTAGCTCGTCTAGCTGCTTGGTTCTGATAAACATGTTTTAAATCGGGTAAAAACACCGACAGTCGGGCTGAAATAGACCAGAGAATCAAACGCATCATGAAACCCTGTCATGGCGGCGGTTTAATGGAAGGCCGAGGCTCACCACTTGCAGCAGAGCCAGGTATCCGGCGCCGACGTTGTCAAAGTTGACCTTGACTTTGGTCCAGTAGTGCTGCGAGGTGTCGTTGGAGGCCTCGCACTCGGACTTGTTGTTGATGAGGGAGGCCTCGTAGATGTAGCCGGTGCGGTTGACGCAGCGGCCGAACTTGCCGGCAAACAGGTTGACGCCCATGATGCTGAAGATGAGCCAGAAGATGAGGCAGACCAGCAGCACGTTCATGATGGAGGGGATGGCGCCGATCAGAGCGTTCACCACCACCTGAACACAAAACGCACCGATTACCGCCCGGCTCGGCCTGCGGCTTAGGAGAACACACAGGGTTTGATGGTCAGGTGGAGTCAGGCGTCCTCAGATCAGTCACTGGATGATCAGAAAAGATTCATTTCTAACTAGAAGCTGGATTTTTCAGGACTGATTTATCCTAATCTGTTAATCTCATCACTGCTTTAAAAACATCCCCGTATTTTTTAGGTATTTTTTGCAATTAAAGTTTTTCAAGTTCGCTGAAAAGATAAAAATGGGGAGAGCTAAACTTCCAGAAGATAATAAGAAGGTGAGATCCTCCATTACATTTTTGCCCTTTTCGGGGCCGATTTTTTACAGCCGTGTGAGAATGTTGTCGATTGGGCCGAGCTTTGGCCTCATGGTGCGTCGTGTAGAGTAGAGGGGGTAACCAGGGGCAATTAGCCTCCAACGACCGCCTCCCAAAGATCGGGAATCGTAAGATGGGGAGAAAATCAAACATGTTTGAAATGTTTTAATTCAGTCGGCCGTCGTGAGGTGCTGTTGGGCAAACTATGGAGTTTAGGTTTTACCAACCTTCCCTTGGAAAACAGAATCGTTCGGTATTTAGAAATATAAGTAGCTGTCCCGTATTTAGTGGAAAAGGAACGCACTTTGTCCCGTATTACCGTGGGAGTAAAAACATAGTCAGTTAGGGTTAGGGACAGATTACCAGTCCAAGCCTTCTGGTTATCGTCCCCCAGCAGTGTGTCGCAGATATTTTTGGTTTATGCCCAATATTGAAGCGTGGTCTGCGCTGTTATTCCACGCCACAACGCTAGAGGGCCAATCAGGAACTAGCTGTGGGTCTAGATACGGCCGAGGCGGCGAGGAAGTGGGGGCAAGTTTGTGCGACAATGGAGGGACATGAGGTCCAAAAAGAGCGGGGATCAGGTGAAAAAAGGGTCCCAGTGTTCTAGCGCACCTCGCTCTGCTAGCTGCTCCATCTTCACCAGTCGTTTTCCACTAGCCTGGGTCCCATTCCGAACTTAGTCCCGCCCACAATCTTTGAGGTCGGGAAGTTCGGTCTGGCATTGCTCAATAGTAGCGCGAGTATGCTAGCACAATATCTGGCGGGCCAATCAAATTGTGTGGGCGGGCTTTATACGATGATGGACAGATGATCAACAGTAACGTAATCAACCACGTGACCAAAGCGCGCTGGTTTCTGAGTATAAATCAGCCTTAAATCAGCAAGGTGTGACAGGAGCCCAACATGGCCGACGCAGCGGTCTGTAGATCAACACGCTGCCATATTTACTCCATGTGACGTACTGTAGGTGTGGTGACCAACTGTCCACCTGACCATCAAACTGGCAGTTCATGCTGAGAAGAAGCAGGACATGAAATGAACACTGATGGTTGGAAGACATGGAGGCGGGTCACAGCAGAGGACTTTGAATGATTAAAAATCTGCACCTTTTAGATTCACAGAAGGAAGAAAAGAGACGAGGATCATCTGAGCTGCTAAAGGATGGAGCTGATTTAGGATTAAGCCTAAACTGGAGCAGAAGATCAATAAACTAAACCAGTTAATCTGATCAGATTCCAGGATACAGTTTAAGATAATAAAAAAACATCCTGACTGACAGAAAATATGCAACAAAACCACTCAATTAAAGACAGATTAATTAAAAACAATCATTTCTACCCATAATGCACCTGTCTCAGTGTCTCAGTGCAGAACTCCCTGAAACATCTGATTAGTTTTGTTTCTCTAGTGGGAAAAATCAACATTAAATAGAATTAATTTATTTCTCTGTTAATGGAAATAAAAATACAGAGATTCCAGAACCAAACGGTTCCTTTATCTTTAAAAGGTTAAATGCGACACCAGATTAGATCGATGCTGATGTCGCTAAATAAACTGAGTTTGTTCTCTAATTTAAGCTGAACTGATGAGCAGCTGCTGGTTCAGATTATTTACATCTTCTACCAGGTTTCAGTAATACTGACAGAAAAACGCAGAGAGAATAAAACAGCCGGAAGTTTCTGGTTTTTCAGAAGAAACATTCAGGTTAGAGTGAGACGTGTGAATAAATGAAGAACATCTGGAAACGAGAAGATGGGAAGGAAGGTTGGAGGTGTTCAGGAGAAGGTGACGAGATTAAAACAGAAAGAAACACACACCTGAGCACCACTGATTCATCCTGAACAGGAAGTCTGGTCTGGTTTCTCCTGACAACATCAGATTAGGTTCTAACAGAACGTCAGCCTCCCAAAAAACATCATTAATGCTTCATGGTTGCATTAATAAAACAGGTGGTCCTCTGGGCCCAGACCATCAGTGACTTGGACTTGATCTGCTTTATAATCTGGGCTCAGATTATTCATCAGATTATTCCTCATTCATCAGAGGATAGGAGGATAATCGTCTAATGGCTGCTCTACAGGTGGATGTCTGTTCCTGTCACAAAGCAGCTTCTTCATCCAGTCAACCAACCAACCCTTCCACCTTTAGCCACTGGTCTACTCATGGACCAACCAAAGACCAGCCAAGGACTAGCCATGGACCAGCCATGGACCAGCCATGGACCAGCCAAGGACCAGCCATGGACCAGCCATGGACCAGCCAAGGACCAGCCATGGACCAGTCATGGACCAGCCAAGGACCAGCCATGGACTAGCCATGGACCAGCCAAGGACCAGCCAAGGACCAGCCAAGGACCAGCCAAGGACCAGCCATGGACCAGCCATAGACCAGCCAAGGACCAGCCATGGACTAGCCATGAACCAGCCATGGACCAGCCAAGGACCAGCCATTGACCAGCCAAGGACCAGCCAAGGACTAGCCATGGACCAGCCAAGGACTAGCCATGGACCAGCCAAGGACCAGCCAAGGACTAGCCATGGACCAGCCAAGTACTAGCCATGGACCAGCCAAGGACCAGCCAAGGACTAGCCATGGACCAGCCAAGGACCAACCAAAGACCAGCCAAGGACCAACAAAAGACCAGCCAAGGACCAACCAAAGACCAGCCAAGCACCAGCCATGGACCAGCCAAGGACCAGCCAAGGACTAGCCATGGACCAGCCAAGGACCAGCCATGGACCAGCCAAGGACCAGCCAAGGACTAGCCATGGACCAGCCAAAGACCAGCCAAGGACCAGCCATGGACCAGCCAAGGACCAGCCAAGGACTAGCCATGGACTAGCCAAGGACCAATCAAAGACCAGCCAAGGACCAGCCATGGACCAGCCATGGACCAGCCATGGACCAACCAAAGACCAGCCAAAGACCAGCCAAGGACCAGCCATGGACCAGCCAAGGACTAGCCAAGGACCAATCAAAGACCAGCCAAGGACCAGCCATGGACCAGCCAAGGACTAGCCATGGACCAGCCAAGGACCAACCAAAGACCAGCCAAAGACCAGCCAAGGACCAGCCATGGACCAGCCATGGACCAACCAAAGACCAGCCAAAGACCAGCCAAGGACCAGCCATGGACCAGCCAAGGACCAACCAAAGACCAGCCAAAGACCAGCCAAGGACCAGCCATGGACCAGCCATGGACCAACAAAGGACCAGCCAAGGACCAGCCAAGGACTAGCCATGGACCAGCCAAGGACCAGCCATGGACCAGCCAAGGACCAGCCAAGGACTAGCCATGGACCAGCCAAAGACCAGCCAAGGACCAGCCAAGGACCAGCCAAGGACTAGCCATGGACCAGCCATGGACTAGCCATGGACTAGCCAAGGAAAGAGGGGAAATTTTTAAAGGCTATTACTGTAAATAATGTTAATGATATGAAACGGTTAAAATGGCCACTGAGGGAAACGTTTCTAAGGATGTTAGTCTAACTTCTGGTCTGTTAGACCGTAGAGGTGCTCAGGTGTGTTTGCTCTGATTAATACTGACTCTTACCCTCATGCCTTCAAATCTGGAGAGGGCTCTGAGGGGCCGCAGGGCCCGCAGCGTCCGCAGGGATTTGATGGCTGCCAGGTCAGAATAACCCAACGTGTTGGCCACCAAACTGACCAATGAAACCTGGAGGAGCGAGAGGGAAAGGGAGGAGGAGCAGGAAAGAGAGAGGCAGGAGGAAGAGGAAGGGGAAAGAAGAGAAGGAGGAAGGTTAACGTCTATTCTAAGGAACTTTGAGAGGGAGGGGTTTCATTACCAGTGACAGCAGCGTCCTGCTGAAGAGAAAAGAGGTGAGAGAATGATGTCATGTTAGTGCTCCCACCTGTGAAACAAGGATGTGGTGTTACTGCAGGCATCCAAGGAGAGCTGAAGGTGGGAAATAGATCAGATAGATTTAGAGTCTGTGCTCACTGAGAGCTTTGAACGGACGAGTCTGAGACTTTTGGCGTCAGAGAGGAGGAAATATTTCACCAACTACTATTGACCTACATGATGTTTTACATTTGTAGATTCTTTGGGTCCAAATTGGAAGAAAAAACTCTGAGCTTTGGTGAATTTTAGAGGTTTACCAGATTGTTTCACCAGTGGATATTCAGGCACCACAGCTGAATCCCAAATTCCTGAAATATTTCCTCCAATCACAGCCAGGAACAACCTTCTCTAAAAACCCTACAGAACCTCAGCAGGTCTCGGCCCTGGTCGGCCGCGGGTGAGTTCAGCTAGTTCTTACCCTGATACCAGCGAAGCGGGACGCGGCTCGGAGAGGACGGAGGGCTCTGAACGTCCTCAGTACCCGCAGGGTGGTAACCTGGTTCACCGGGATGAACTGGGCCAGGTAGCCCAGCACTGAGATCTACAGGTCACACAGTTCAAAGGTCAGCTGCAGCTGAAGGTGGGTTCTACATAAAACTCTCCATCCGATGCATGGATTAAAGAAAAAGTCTGGTCATATTCAGAATTATGACTTCTGAAAGTACTTTAAATATGAAATTATTGCATCCTGTTCAATAAATGATCAGTGTTTTCAATTAAGAGTTATTTTCAAAAAGGTATTTTAGGGGAGTAGCCAAGGAACAGCCAAGGACTAAGCACAGTCAGCAGGACGCTGGGTCCCTTCAGCAGCGTGTTCATTGTTTGCATCGGTTTGGTTTTACTTCTTTGGTTGACTTCATCATTATTATTCCTTGTTTCATTAATAGAATGCGAGTACGGACTCGTGTTCTCACCAAGTCGGTTCTTGACCCGAACCCAGTAAAGTCTGGACTCTGGGAGAACTGGAAGAAGCTTACTGATGACATCACCACATTCAAAGCTAGTCTGGAGCTGCTTTTCACCTCCTGTTATTAATAGTCTCTAGATAATAATAAATTAAGGCTCTGAATAACACAGTCAGATAAACACAAATAAAATGAACATTTTTTCAAATAAAACAATCAAACCTCCATCAGAGCCAGCGGTCCTTAGCACACGGCTATGCAGAGAGAGGGCTGCTGCAGACGGGCTAACGTTAGCCCTGGCTGCTGCAGACGGGCCAACATTAGCCCTGGCTGCTGCAGACGGGCTAACCTTAGCCCTGGCTGCTGCAGACGGGGTAACGCTAGCCCTGGCCGCTGCAGATGGGTTAATGTTAGCCCTGGCTGCTGCAGACGGGCCAACATTAGCCCTGGCTGCTGCAGACGGGCTAACGTTAGCCCTGGCTGCTGCAGACGGGCCAACATTAGCCCTGGCTGCTGCAGACGGGCTAACCTTAGCCCTGGCTGCTGAAGACGGGCTAACGTTAGCCCTGGCTGCTGCAGACGGGCCAACATTAGCCCTGGCTGCTGCAGACGGGCCAACATTAGCCCTGGCTGCTGCAGACGGGCCAACATTAGCCCTGGCTGCTGCAGACGGGCCAACATTAGCCCTGGCTGCTGCAGACGGGCTAACGCTAGCCCTGGCCGCTGCAGACGGGCTAACGCTAGCCCTGGCCGCTGCAGATAGGTTAATGTTAGCCCTGGCTGCTGCAGACGGGCCAACATTAGCCCTGGCCGCTGCAGATAGGTTAATGTTAGCTCTGGCTGCTGCAGACGGGCCAACATTAGCCCTGGCCGCTGCAGACGGGCTAACGCTAGCCCTGGCTGCTGCAGATGGGTTAATGTTAGCCATGGCTGCTGCAGACGGGCTAACATTAGCCCTTGTCTGCGGTTACCCTCGGTGCTCCGCTGGTTGCCACAGTCCTATAAACCTTATAACTTTTTTTAAAATACGCACTAAATTAGTAAATATTCCATATAATCGAGCTTAAAGTATGTTCTCGCCTCAAATGATCCTAAAACGTACTTTTATTGAACAACAGCAACACAAAATAGAACTTTTATCTTAATATTCTGAGCTCTGTGAGCGCTAACCTGGAAGCTGCTGCTGCTGCAGTGCATGCTGGGACAGCTGTCAGTCTGGAGAACGGACAAGTCTGCTCTGATGCATGCTGGGTAAAGAGGGAGGGGCCAGAACAACATCCGGGGACCTTATCTATTCTCAGTCTTGTATTTTTATTGCAACAGTGCTAGAGCTGAGGCTGATGACGTTTCACGAGAACAAGGAACACACAAGTACTCAGATTCAGAAACAGCCGACGTCTCTTGTCCACAACGGTTCAGTTTCTCTGTCATTTATGCTCATAATGCAGACACATCACATAAATCTACACATGCTGGATTCATCAGAAAACATCAGGTTCTTTCAGCATCTGCATTTTCCAGCTGCAGTAAAAGACTAGGGATGAATATCTTACATCGACAATGAGGAAGTCCAACCAGCACCAGTAGTTGGTGAAGTACTTCTTGAAACCGTAGGCGAGCCATTTGAGCACCATCTCCAGGATGAAGATGTAGGTAAAGATTTTGTCAGAGTATTCCAGCACCACCTTGACGACCCTTCTCTGCTCGATGTAGATGTCCTCGAAGGCCTGAAGGGACGAGAGACTCAAAGTCAAACTTTCTAAAACCGTTTGATTCTACGGACGAGGAGTCTTCTCATTGGACACAGGCCCAGTGCCGCCTCCAGAAATGTTTCATATGGGGCCACTTAAAATTTAGGGGTGGCAAACTAGAACTAAAAGCCACGATTTAAAGACTTCAGTAAACACCTCCTCAGGTCAGGTTTGTTGTGGTATTTTTAATGTTACGTCGTTGAATGTGCAGAATGGGATGAAATGCTAAACTAATGCTACAACAATTTACACTGGTCAGTGGGGTGGCCATTGGGGTGGCCAGTGGCCACTGGTGGCACCACTGTAGAAGGGTAGTTAAATATAGTGACACATACAATTTTCACTGGCCAGAGGGGTGGCCAGAGGGGTGGCCAGTGGGGTGGCCAGTGGCCACTGGTGGCACCACTGTAGAAGGGTAGTTAAATATAGTGACACATACAATTTTCACTGGCCAGAGGGGTGGCCAGAGGGGTGGCCAGTGGGGTGGCCAGTGGCCACTGGTGGCACCACTGTAGAAGGGTAGTTAAATATAGTGAAAATTTTCACTGGCCAGAGGGGTGGCCAGGCCATTGCACAGGGTGGCCATGGCCACCCCCTTGTGGCGCCACGGCACAGGCCAGGTAAGGGATGGTAACGCTATCAGGTCACATGGTCTTCGCTCTATAAGATTCATATTTTCACCCATCAGTTATATTTTATGCTACTAAATGTGATAAATGATGTAAAGATGAGCTACTTTAGCTCAGTAAAACCAAGGCCCGCCTTCCTCCCCCGTCTTCAGACAGAAATCCATCCATTTATTGAATCTGGCCTGGATTACTGAGACTCCTTTGAAGTTGTCGTTAATCAGGTGTTGCTAATGCGTCTTCCTGTTTATTAGAAAATGACAGCTTCGTGTTTTTGCTGCTAACTTTTAAAAGCTTGGAGAGATGCAGCTCATCTGAGATCATCTGACAATCCAGAGCAAATTTTCTCTGTTCAGCAGCTTCCAGCTTTATAATCTGAAAATGGAGGAAAACAGCAGGAAATCTGTTTTTTTTTTTTGTATCTTTCTAACGTGTATTTTTGGCCTCTGTGTTTGTTTACAGATATTTTATGATCTTTTCTTGAATTAAGCTTTCTAATTATCATGTCCTGACATTTATTCATAATTTTTTATTTATTCAACATTTTGCTTTTAAAAGGAAAAGCAGAAACAGGGATTTTGTTAAAAATAGCTGAGTATTATCAGAGGGAAACATAACGGTGATTTATTTGATGATGCCTTGCATTGACTAGTGTGATGTGGAGAAAAAAAAAGCTCTATTTAGACTTGAGGGTTTACTGATCAGGAAAATAACGTCCCTGAGTGGCGTTAAAACCACCCAGACTTCATCGGAACTTTGTTTTCTCTAGATTGCGTTTGGAACAAATCGGCACAGAGTCCGACAGAAGCTGTTTTATATTAGGAGATACGATGGAGCCGTGTGGTACCGACCAGAGCTCCCGAGCTGAGAAGGATCATGAAGATGATGAAGGACTCGAACCAGCTGTGCTCAACAATCTGGTAGCAGGTCTTCCTGGTTTTCCACCAAATCCGACCGTGACCCGCCGTGGTGTCGATGTCGCAGCAACGGAACCTGGAAACGCACACTGTGGGTGAAAGACAACAGAAAGGACGTCAACCTGGAAGATCATCAACCTGGGGGACGTCAACCTGGGAGACGTTAACCTGGTGAACATCAACCTGGAGGACGTCAACCTGGAAGATCATCAACCTGGTGGACGTCAACCTGGGAGACGTTAACCTGGTGGACGTCAACCTGGTGGACATCAACCTGGGAGACGTTAACCTGGTGGACGTCAACATGGTGGACGTCAACCTGGTGGACGTCAACCTGGGAGACGTTAACATGGGGGACGTTAACATGGGGGATCGTCAACCTGGTGGACGTTAACCTGGAAGACATCAACCTGTTGGACGTCAACCTGGTGGACGTTAACATGGGGGACATCAACCTGGTGGACATCAACCTGGTGGACGTTAACCTGGAAGACATCAACCTGTTGGATGTCAACCTGGAAGACATCAACCTGGTGGACATCCACCTGGTGGACGTTAACCTGGGAGACGTTAACCTGGTGGACGTTAATCTGGAAGACATCAACCTGGTGGACATCCACCTGGTGGACGTTAACCTGGTGGACGTTAATCTGGAAGACATCAACCTGGTGGACGTCAACCTGGGAGACGTTAACATGGGGGACGTCAACCTGGTGGACATCAACCGGGTGGACGTCAACCTGGGAGACGTTAACCTGGTGGACGTCAACATGGTGGACGTCAACCTGGTGGACGTCAACCTGGTGGACGTTAACATGGGGGACGTTAACATGGGGGATCGTCAACCTGGTGGACGTCAACCTGGTGGACGTTAACCTGGAAGACATCAACCTGTTGGACGTCAACCTGGGAGACGTTAACATGGGGGACGTCAACCTGGTGGACATCAACCTGGTGGACGTTAACCTGGAAGACATCAACCTGGAAGACATCAACCTGTTGGATGTCAACCTGGAAGACATCAACCTGGAAGACATCAACCTGGTGGATGTCAACCTGGAAGACATCAACCTGTTGGATGTCAACCTGGAAGGCATCAACCTGGAAGACATCAACCTGTTGGATGTCAACCTGGAAGACATCAACCTGTTGGATGTCAACCTGGAAGACATCAACCTGGAAGACATCAACCTGTTGGATGTCAACCTGGAAGACATCAACCTGGAAGACATCAACCTGTTGGATGTCAACCAGGAAGACATCAACCTGTTGGATGTCAACCAGGAAGACATCAACCTGTTGGATGTCAACCTGGAAGACATCAACCTGGTGGACATCAACCTGGTGGACGTCAACCTACTGGACATTAACATTGGGAGACATCAACCTGGTGGACATCAACATGGGAGACGTTAACATGGGGGACGTCAACCTGGTGGACGTCAACCTGGGAGACGTTAACATGGGGGACATCAACCTAGAAGACGTCAACCTGGAGGACAGTCAGCCTGTTGAAGGTTAATTTGTTTTTTTTTATTTTAATTTACTGCTCAGCTAGTAAGTCAATCAGCTAAAATGACCTTCCAATGATGAATGCTAAGATGACCTCTGATGACCTCTGATGACCTCTGATGACCTCTGATGACCTCTAATTGCCTCTTTTTACCTTATTCAGAAATTCTCTGGTCGGGGGGGGGATTCTGAGAGCAGTTATGCTGCGTTTGGAGGGACATCCTGAGAGGGAGACCTGAAGTAGAAGAGGAATCTGGAATATTTGCTTATAGCAAGGACTTAGTTAAACATGCCTGGAATAAAATATGTAAATATTAAAAGAAGTTTCTTTCCTTTTCTGCCACTTTCTGAGAGACGTTCTTTCTCGAATAAAGAACCGGTCGATGGCATTAAGTCCATATCTGGAGTTAAACTTCATCCTAAAGCATCAGAAACCGAGTCGGTCGCAACAGTTTCAGGAACCATGACAGCTCTGCTTCCTCCTTTATCCACATAACATCAGTGGGTCTGATTTCATCCACAGTGATGCCTTGCTAAAGGGCACACACCACACAGGTTCTGATCCAGCTCATGTCTGTAGAACTTCCCCGTCTGAAGCACGCTGTCTGTGTGAACATGAGGCTTTGCATGTTTGAAGCATCAGCTCTGACTCTGTGACAGATGTTGAGCTCCAGGTTCTCCCTTAACGAACCTCCCTGCGTGTGTTTGGGTTTAATGGAGCGACGGAGGCAGCAGATTGCAGCTTTCACATCACCGTCCGTCTCCTGAACGCAGCCCACGGTAGGACTGAGGACATGACATAAAAACACACCTCGCTCTAAACCCTCAACTACTCAGCGCCTGGTAGAAGATCAAAGCAAAAACAAGACATCGGAACATCACTGAAAAATAAAGAAACTTTTTAAAATGTCCTATATTGACTTTTGATTTAGTTCCACTTTGTTCTGCATCGATATAACTTAATAGTCTGAAAGCAAAGTATTGATCACATGTCTTTAACCCCTGGAAGTAATGGCTGATCTTGATAGAGACGCGGCTGATGGATGCGGGGAGTGAAACGTTGATGGTCACTCAGAGAGAAATCTGCTGCAGCCGGTTTAAGAAGATAACGTGAGGGTCAGATTTCGCTCGCATCAGCTGAAAGCTGCTTTTTTAACAAGATTTGATCAATGTGTCAAGAAGAATGTCCAGGACAACATTAAGCTGAAAGTCATGGCTGAAGAGAACGATTGCTGAGTGAGTGATGCTGAAAGGCCCTCAGGCTGGGAGCGATGATGGATCAGGAGCTGACAGGAAGGACAGTTAGAGTGGAAGAATGTGGCTGCAGAAAAAAAGAGACATCTGAAGAAGACAACAGACCATAGACACATTTTCTGAGTCAGTTATTGAAGAACAGCTGCTCCAGGGTGGAGCCCTGAGGAACACCAGATTACCTGTCCTCACGTTTTATCACAACCTGCCAGCGCCGCAGTCCCAGTTACACTGAGAAGAAACCAAACCATGTGGCTCAGTCCCACTTTGATGCCAACATCTGCCAAGGGCTACTCCACTAGCATACTGCTAACGCTACCAACTGCTAACACTACCAACTGCTCACACTACCAACTGCTAACAATACCAACTGCTAACACTACCAACTGCTAACGCTACCAACTGCTAACACTACCAACTGCTAACAATACCAACTGCTAACACTACCAACTGCAAACAATACCAACTGCTAACGCTACCAACTGCTAACAATACCAACTGCTAACAATACCAACTGCTCACACTACCAACTGCTAACAATACCAACTGCTAACACTACCAACTGCTAACGCTACCAACTGCTAACACTACCAACTGCTAACAATAACAACTGCTAACAATACCAACTGCTAACACTACCAACTGCAAACAATACCAACTGCTAACGCTACCAACTGCTAACGCTACCAACTGCTAACAATACCAACTGCTCACACTACCAACTGCTCACACTACCAACTGCTCACACTACCAACTGCTCACAATACCAACTTCTAACACTACCAACTGCTAACGCTACCAACTGCTAACACTACCAACTGCTAACAATACCAACTGCTAACAATACCAACTGCAAACAATACCAACTGCTAACGCTACCAACTGCTAACACTACCAACTGCAAACAATACCAACTGCTAACGCTACCAACTGCTAACACTACCAACTGCTAACAATACCAACTGCTAACAATACCAACTGCTAACACTACCAACTGCTAACGCTACCAACTGCTAACAATACCAACTGCTAACACTACCAAGTGCTAACAATACCAACTGCTAACACTACCAACTGCAAACAATACCAACTGCTAACAATACCAACTGCTAACGCTACCAACTGCTAACACTACCAACTGCTCACACTACCAACTGCTAACAATACCAACTGCTCACACTACCAACTGCTCACACTACCAACTGCTAACGCTACCTACTGCTAACACTACCAACTGCTAATGCCACCTACTGCTAACACTACCAACTGCTAACGCTACCTACTGCTAACGCTACCAACTGCTAACGCTACCTACTTCTAAAAGCTTCCTACTGCTAATGCCAACCACTGCTAAATCTGCCTACTGTGAATGCTACCTACTGCAAAAACTAACAAAAGCTAACGATACCTGATGCTAAATCTACCTACTGATAATGTTACTTACAAGCTGCCTACTGTGAACTCTGCCTACTGCTAACACTGACTACTGCTAAATAGGGGAGTGGCGGCCTAGTGGTTAGGGCTTTGAATCCTGAGGTTGTGAGTTCGACTACCATAGACTACCACTTTGGCTCCCTGAGGAAGACCCTTAACCCCACACTGCTCCCCGGGCGCCCACAATGGCAGCCCACTGCTCCCCAATGCATTGGGTCTGTACTTGTGACAGTGGAATGACAATAAAGTTGAATTCTATTCTATTCTAAAGCTACCTACTACTAAAGCTATCTAACGCTAATGCTACCTACAAGCTGCCTACTGCTAACACTGCCTACTGTAAGCTTGGTATAATAGTGCTTAAATGGGTGATTAGACCAGCTCAAAAAGATTCAATGTTTGAAGATATTAGTTTTATAAATATAGTTTTAGTGCAACTTGAGAAGTTGGAACCAAGCAGGAACTAAAAACAGCGCAGGATCCACGTAAAGGTCACTAAGTTAGAAAGTGACAGTAGTGAGCTGGTACTAGTGGAAAAGGGGCATTGGCCTGAGGCTGTGGGACCAAAGCAGACTGATGGACCGATGTTTGGACCGGGTGGACTGATGTCTGGACTGGATGGACAGATGTTTGGACCGGATGGACCGATGTCTGGACTGGATGGACCGATTTCTGGACTGGATGGACAGATGTTTGGACCACATGGACAGATGTTTGGACTGGATGGACAGATGTTTGGACCACATGGACAGATGTCTGGACGGGATGGGAGGATGTTTGGACCGGGTGGACCGATGTCTGGACCGATGTTTGGACTAGATGGACAGATGTTTGGACCACATGGACAGATGTTTGGACCACATGGACCGATGTCTGGACCGGGTGGACCGATGTTTGGACTGGATGGACAGATGTTTGGAGCACATGGACCGATGTCTGGACCGGGTGGACCGATGTTTCGACTGGATGGACAGATGTTTGGACCACATGGACAGATGTCTGGACGGGATGGGCAGATGTCTGGACCACATGGACAGATGTCTGGACGGGATGGGCAGATGTCTGGACCGGATGGACCGATGTTTGGACCTGATGGACAGATGTTTGGATCAGATGGATGGATGTTTTGACCGGATGGACAGATGTTTGAACCGGGTGGACCGATGTCTGGACCGGGTGGATCGATGTTTGGACTGGATGGGCCGATGTCTGGACCGGATGGACCGATGTTTGGACCGGATGGACCGATGTCTGGACCGGATGGACCGATGTCTGGACCGGATGGACAGATGTTTAAACCGATAGACAGATGTTTGGACCAGATGGACCGATGTTTGGACCGGATGGACCGATGTCTGGACCGGATGGACCGATGTTTAGACCGGATGGACCGATGTTTGGACCGGATGGACAGATGTTTGGACCAGATGGACGGATGTTTTGACCGGATGGACAGATGTTTGGACGGGATGGGCAGATGTCTGGACCGGATGGGCAGATGTCTGGACCGGATGGATGGATGTTTGGACCGGATGGACAGATGTTTGGACCAGATGGACGGATGTTTTAACCGGATGGACAGATGTTTGAACCGGATGGACAGATGTTTGGACCGGATGGATGGATGTCTGGACCGGATGGACAGATGTTTGGACCGGATGGACAGATGTTTGGACGTCTGCTATGAGAAGGAGCTGGGCTGGACCAAGCGGTCCCTGAATGTCTCCTGAGTAACTGAAGCGTGTTTAGGTGAAGGCTTTCCTGTGACGGACAGGCTGAAGATGATGATTGCTGCTCTTCTGTCCTCTGATTGCAGCGTCTGTAATTACAGCTCTGATTACCGCGGCTTTCTGCTGCCATGGAGACTAACAGGCTCTTCCTGTGATCTGTCAGCTGGCTAATCCAATGAAAACAGGCCAGCTGTAATCCGACACCCGGCAGGGCTGTTATCAGCGTGTTTGTTAGGAAAGCCCCTGAGTTTGGACTGAAAGCAGCTTTAACAGACCCTTATGTTGCTCTTATTGAACGCAGCCTCATTAGATCACCTGTTGGACGCACGGACGCCTCCTTCAGATGGACTCTCTGCTGAGCCAAGCATCGATCGCTATTGAACGCTACCCAGAAAACGCTGCTGAATGATCTGGCTGCTGCACAGAAACAGCCACTAAACATCAAACTTCTTCTTTAAGAGTTGATTCTTCTTGACATGGAGAAAGATATTTTTAATGTTTTGTTATTTTTATAAGAGAATAAAGTCATAATATGAGAATAAAGTTGCAAATTTATGAGAATAGTCGTAAATTTACAACTTTATTCTCATAATATTATGACTTTATTCCCCGAATGTTAAGACTTTATTCTAGTATTTAAAGATAAATCTGACCTAATAACCTGTCCTACTAAATAAACTGTATTTTTTATCTGGCGGTGAATAGTTTGGTTCCCAGAACCAGAACATTTAGATACGCTGCATTAAGAAAGCTGATCAATAGAGACATGTTACCCGTCGTAACATGTTTCAGGGCTAGGAGGCGGTTTTTCCCCCAAGATTTTTCCATGTTTTTCTTTATTTCCGGCCAGAAGAAAGTTTCTTGAAATGAACGAAAAAGAAAACTGGTGGACGTTATCCTTCCATTTAAAGGCTGTTAGTAAATGATCACTTCTGTATTACATATGGAATTGCTGGGTTTATTTAATCTGTGTCACTGTGTTTATTCTCATAAAGGAATTTCTTCCAGGTTCTTCCGGAAGGAACTCAACCCAGGCTCAGAGCGTGAACTCAGTGAACGTCTCCCTGAACCCCAGTGGGCCTCAGCAGATGGCCGCTCACACTGAGCCTGGTTCTGCTGGAGGTTTCTTCCTGTTCAAAGGGAGTTTTTCCTCTCCACTGTCGCTACAAGCATGCTTAGTGTGAGGGATTGCTGAAGAGTCAATGAGTCGATGCAATCAGCTGGTTTTCCTTAGATAGAAAACTTTAAATCAATCTGACTGGATGATCTGGTTGATCTGGATCTATAAAGTGACCTGAGATGACATGATGTGAATTGGAGCTATAGAAATAAACTGAATAGAATTGAAGAGGTTATATGAGAGGCAGGCTGCAGGTCGTGACCTTACGCTCAGACGAGTCTTCAGCTTAGAATCCGATTCATTTATTCTATGTTTTTCTTTCTGTCTTAAACTTTTCGGTCTAATTAAATCAAATTCTCTGATTTTACACGTTCAGGTCCTCCCACTCAGAAACCGGAGACGTTTATAAGAGATGAGGACAAAGTGTGAAAGTGAAACGACAACGTGTCGCCTCTTTGCTCGAGGGCACAACAGCAGCCAGCTGATCAGTCAGATTGGGGCGTTTTCACCTGAGACCTTTCAGTTCCAGCTCATGGGTGGGTGAGAACGGGAGGCCCACTCTGCCCACTGAGGCGGAAACACTCCCACTCTCCGTCTCAGCATCACAACATTAACCAATGAGCTGGCATTTAGATGCCTAATGAGGCGGCTAACGTGGCGCCGAGTGTCGGCGCTGATCAGGGGTTAAACCTGCTCATTTCTGGCTGGAATAAAGCTGAGTGAAATAATGACTGCCTGTGTTACAGGCTGAATTCAGGGCTGTGCTGCCCAGCTGCGTGCCTGATAAAAATACATCCGTACAGGAAGAAACGGCGGCTGAAGCGGCGGCCTGCTGGTGGAGGAGTGAAAAGAAAACCACCTCCTCTGTGGTTTTTCTTTCTCCTCCAAAGAAAAATGTTCCCTTTGCACATTTTACTTCTACCTTAGTGGCGAGTGCAGTGAAAGGGAAAAAAAGGGCAGGAGAGACGTTTGTTGGAACTGCAGCGGAGGTGGAAATTAAAATTCCCATTTTTCAGCTTTATCTAACTCAGCAGTCAGACGTGTGCAGGAGGAAAGCTCTATTATTGACAGGAGGGATTAGCGTCCATTGAAGCAGCTTCTCTTTAGCTGGAAGGTTTCGACCAGAGTAAAGACTCAGAGAAAAGGCTCTGCTGCTTACTGGGATGCTGCGTTCAGGGGCCTCTCCCTTAATGGGAACAATTAGCTGCATTTATCTCCTTATCGGTGGTTTTTAATCAGATCTAGGAACAGAAATCAGAGGTTAAAAATAAAGATAAAGAAGTTTATAATCTTAATTAAAGGAGCTGTTTGTAAAGTAGACTGCCCTCTAGTGTTAATGGCAGTCTTTTTTTTTTTTTTTTTTACTTTATTTGATATTTTATACGACGGAGTATTAGGATCCCGTCGTATAAAATGTCTCAGGTTAGTAATATATTTTTCTTTTTTTATAATAAAGTTATAATATTGCGAGAATAAAGTTGTTATAATATGAGAATAAAGTTGTAACATTACAAGAACAAAGTCGTAACATTACAAGAATAAAGTTGCGATATTACGAGAATAAAGTCGTAACATTAAGAGAATAAAGTTTTTATAATATGAGATTAAAGTCATAGCATTACAAGACTAAAGTCATAACATTATGAGAATAAAGTCGTAACATTATGCAAATAAAGTCGTAACATTACGAGAATAAAGTTGCGATACTATGAGAATAAAGTCCCGATATTATGAGAACAAAGTCGTAACATTACGAGAATACAGTTTTTATAATATGAGATTAAAGTCGTAGCATTACAAGACTAAAGTCGTAACATTATGAGAATGAAGTCACGATATTACGAGAATAAAGTCGTAACATTATGAGAGTAAAGTCTAGATATTACGAGAATAAAGTCGTAACATTATGAAAATAAAGTTGTAACATTACGACAATAAAGTAATAATATGAGATTAAAGTCGTAACATTACGAGAATAAAGTTGCGATAGTATGAGAATAAAGTCGCGATATTATGAGAATAAAGTCGTAACATTACGAGAATAAAGTTGCGACATTATGAGAATAAAGTCGCGATATTATGAGAATAAAGTCGTAACATTATGAGAATAAAGTCCAGATATTACGAGAATAAAGTCGTAACATTATTGAAATAAAGTCGTAACATTACCAGAATAAAGTTGTTATAATATGAGATTAAAGTCGTAACATTATGAGAATAAAGTTGTAATATTATGAGAATAAGTCGCGATATTATGAGAATAAAGTCGTAATATTACAAGAAGAAAGTCATAACATCATGAGAATAAAGTCGCGATATAACGAGAATAAAGTCGTAACATTATGAAAATAAAGGTGTAACATTATGAGAATAAAGTTTTTATAATATGAGATTAAAGTTGTAACATTACTAGAATAAAGTCGTAACATTATGAGAATAAAGTCCAGATATTACGAGAATAAAGTCGTAACATTATGAAAATAAAGTCGTAATATTACGAGAATAAAGTTGTTATAATATGAGATTAAAGTCGTAACATTACGAGAATAAAGTCGCGATATTATGAGAATAAAGTCGTAACATTATGAAAATAAAGTCGTAACATTCTGAGAATAAAGTTGTAATATAAGGGTAAAGTCACGATATTACGAGAATGAACTCATCATACCACAACCTGTATCAGAAAAAAAGCTTTAAAAGCTAAAATTTAAGCTATCAAACTTTCATATCATTGCTTTTTTTGCACCATTTATTTTCTCCCACACTGTTTACATTTGATCATTGCTGCACTTTATGGAATTAAAATGTTCATTAACTGTCTGAAAGCTGTACATTTTGTATACACCGTTTACAAAATGACAATAAAAGTTTTCAAAGTCAGTGAAACAACAGAATAAAGCTGGAAGAACGAAACCAAACAACGCCATCCACAGCTAACGGCATCTACAGCTAACGGCATCTACAGCTAACGCCATCTACAGCTAACGCCATCTACAGCTAACGGCATCTATAGCTAACGCCATCTACAGCTAACGGCATCTACAGCTAACGGCATCTACAGCTAACGGCATCTACAGCTAACGCCATCTACAGCTAAAGCCATCTACAGCTAACGCCATCTACAGCTAAAGCCATCTACAGCTAACGACATCTACAGCTAACGCCATCTACAGCTAAAGCCATCTACAGCTAACGACATCTACAGCTAACGCCATCTACAGCTAACGCCATCTACAGCTTACGGCGTCCGATGTGAACTTAGTAACATTCTGTCAGGAGGAAAGAAGAGGATTATTACAGGGTTTCTGTGTGTCATTTAAAAATCATTAAAACACATTAAATTGTTATTTTTTTATTAAGGCCTTAATTGGCATAAAAATTCATTAAATTTAGTTATAGTGGCATTTAAAATGCTTTATTAATAAAAAATATTATAAAAGCAATTTGGTCAGATAGATTAGAATTAACTGGTTCCGCCTGTTTGAAGGCGGAGAAAAAGCAAGAGACAGACGGTAAAGATGAAGGATTTTGCTGTGTTTTATATATATATGATAGTAATGGGTAATTGTTGATGGCAATGTACATAAGAGCATTAAAAAAACATTAAATAAGAGTTACTCATTCCTGTATTAATCGATTAATTAAAAAAATAATTAAGCAATTAACCGATCTGCTAAATAATCGTTAGCAGCAGCCATGATCCAAACCGATGAACAGAAACATCTCTGTAGGTCAGAGCATCTTCAGAGCGGCTCTGAAGCTGGGGGGGGAAGGAATAACCACTTTTAAAGTTGGGGCCTAATGGACGCCTCAGCGTTCCTTTTTCTCTCTGCACGCCTAATGATGTCACCTTCTGGAGCAGCAGAGAGGAGGTTTTATCGGCCGATCCCCTGACCTTCATTTATCTGCGGCTCGTTAGCGCGGCTTTTTTCCTGTTGGGCCCAGCTTTTTTCCCGGGGGGTGATGAATAGCGAGGAGCGCGGCTCGCTCTGTCTTCCTGACAGCTAGGGGGAGCAGCAGGGAGGGACGCTGCTGGCCCTGCTTGGTGATCGCAGCTTGGACCGCTCCGAACACTCCTTACGAAGACACAGAAAGTCGACTGGAAACACCGGCCAACATGGAGGAAAGGAAAGCACAGAAGACAAAGATGGCCGATCCCGGCGTGCAGGATGGAGCTAGAAAGGCCAGAGCGGCTCTGAGACGCGGAGGCTGAGCATATGTTGGGAGTTGAGAGGAAGTCATGATGCAGCTGATCTTCAGGCTTATATAATGCTGTCCTGCAGGCTGTGAAAGCCAAACATCCCTTTGGAAAAGGTCAAAGCTAATGTGCCATCTGGCAGCAAACAGACCTCAGTATGAACAGATTTACCCAAACAAACGAGATGCAGCGGGTCACAGAGCCCCGATATGGGTGGAGGGATGTAAAACCAGGCTGCAAAGACCGGAACGTCTCCGGGCCGAGGTCATCCTGACCCATACGGGCCTGAGTGGAGGAAGCAGAAACAGGCAGCAGGGGCCGGTCGTCCATCATGGTCCAAACAGCCGGAAAACGCAGCGGCTCCCATCCCTCCTGTCCTGGCCTCACATTTTACAGTTGGTTTTAAAATTATAGTCTTTGTTTATAAGTGAGGCCAACTATTCCCTCTAACGCCCCCCTTTCAGAGACATAGACAGGTATGGGGCATTGCAGGCTAACAAAGAAGCTAACGACCCCCATCCCAAAGGGGGGGACCCGTTCATCCGTTTCTATCTGCATGTTTTCTAAACTAAAACCAGGGTTTGTTTTTAGTCCAACCTATTTAACCAATTAAAAATCATCAACCAGTTTTGTTTTATTCTATTACTTTAAACTTTAAGAATTTAACTGAAATAAAATGAGGTTTTTATGCATCCATGTTATTCATTGAATTCTTAAATAAAAAAATAGAAAATTTTTCCATTTTAAAATTAAAAGTGTTTTTTGAAGGAGAGAAAAATATTCATTCAGTTTAGTATATAGACAATTTCCTGATTCATGTATTTTATAAAACACCTGAATTGACCTTTTTTTTTCTTTTTTATGTCTTAATTCTATTCAGTTTATTTCTATAGCTCCAATTCACATCATGTCATCTCAGGTCACTTTCCAGATCACCAGATCATCCAGTCAGATTGATTAAAGTTTTCTATCTAAGGAAAACCAGCTGATTGCATGACTCATTGACTCTTCAGCAATCCCTCACACTAAGCATGCTTGTAGCGACAGTGGAGAGGAAAAACTCCCTTTGAACAGGAAGAAACCTCCAGCAGAACCAGGCTCAGTGTGAGCGGCCATCTGCTGAGGCCCACTGGGGTTCAAGGAGACAGAAGCAGACATAGAAAAACAAGCATAGATACAAAAGGCAACCAGCTCCACAGGCGGCCCCGTCCAGGAAACACACAGCCAGGCAGACGAGCTCCGAGCCAGCTCCCATGTCAGATGATGAAGAGAGCACATCCAGTTAGTCCCAGTCAGAGAAACAGGACTACACTGGAAAACAGGCCAAGCTCCAACATCTAGAAACAAAGGTGTTGATGGCAGCAGCACAGCTGATATTTCTCTCCAGGATGGAGTCACAGCCAAACAGGAACAGACCAGATGAAGCTACTATCGTGCTTCACAGCAGCAGGTTGAGCCAAACATCCTCTAGATGTGCAGGGTCATCTTTGAGCACGCCATTTCACTTTTCTTTCACCAGTTCACCGCAGTTCTTCCAGCAGTCCACACTTTCTCTGCTCTTTTTCTCGTCGTCTTCTCCTTCTTTCCCATCGCCCGGCTTGCCACAGGTTTGCCTGCTGTGTCTAAAAGCAGCAGCAGCAGCAACCCAGACTGACAGCTCATTGGCTCATTTGGATCACGTGCAGCCTGGAGCCGGACGCTCCGCAGGGCTTTACCATATTAACAGGAGAAGAGGAGCAAGTTAAATTAGACACTGTCGGCGGACAACATGCGGTGATTTATAAATGTTTTAAATCAGGTTGGATCCGGACCGCGATCGGCTAATCTGTGCCCTCTAATAAGCGTCTAAATGACCTTTCCCCATCGCACCTCTCTGAGCATCCCCCCCCAACCCCCCCCCCAACTCCTGCAGGGATGCTCAGAGGAGCGGCAGCCTCCTTTATCGCTGCTCCTCCTACATAGAAAAACCTCCTGCTGCACCTTAGGGAGGCTCCTTCACTGCCGAAATTTAAACACAGCTCAAAACTTTTATTTGCTGCCTTTTAAAAATGGCAGAACTTAGTCTTTGTTACCTTGATTATTTAGCTTAAACACGTTACTATTCTATATTTTATATTCCTATTGTGTTTTATTATTTTTAACCGTGTTCAGCACTTTGTTTGCAGCTGATGACTGGTTCAGGGTCATGACCTTTGACCTTAAGGCCTGCAGGGTTTTAGGCTCCTCCCTCTAAAGCTGTGTTCAGCTCATCGTCTTCTCTCCTTCCATCTTCAGCTCTGACCACAGGTTCCACCTGGTGAAGGAGCAGCATCTCTGGAATCTGTCCCGGGACCGTCTGGTATTCCCGAACATCCAGATGGGAAGAAAGAAACTGCATCCTGGGGTATGCAGCCCCCCCCCCCCCCGCATCAGCAGCTGCTGCTCCCACGGTAACAGAGCTGTGTCAGCGTACTGGTGCTACTGGTGGAGGTCCAGATCTGTTGATCGCGGAGAGAATGTGACCCTTTCTGCTCCATCAGGAGGATTAAATCCCAGATGATCTAACTTTATTCCCTTCATCTTGAATTATTGTTTCTCCTTTTCTCTCATGTTGGCTTTTCTTCACCTCATCCTTTGTTCCAGCTGCTAAAACAGCCCCCCCCATCCCTTTTCCTGTCGCCGCTCCGGCGGCCGATCCAAGTCCAGCCGGTGACAAACGTCCGCCTGCTGCGAAGGACTCTGCTGAATCAGGGAGATGCGAGCGCCGTGTGGGAACGAGGCTGATGGACGCATCCATCTTCTAAATGAATCAAAGCTGATAGAACATCTGCTGCTTGGCAGAAGATTCGCCCACAGAGACTGATGTGGGAGCGAGGCTTTTATTCCTGCCGCCGCTCTTCTTTATGCTTCTGACCTTTTCAGCTTTCTGACTGCTGGCAGCGTCGGCTCGCCGCGCTCCCGTCTCCGTTCTGGTCGGAGCAGCGGGAGCTCCGTTCCCTTTCCCTTTTCTTCACAAAGACAGGAGGAGCAGGAAAAATACATTCATGGAGGCTGGAGGTAGAAGATGAGGGTCAGAACCATCCTTAGCTTCAACAGTCAAAGCATCTTAATCTGAAGCAACAAAGCAGCAGGAGAGATTTTACTTTGGGGTTTTTTTCCGATCTAGATCTGAATATGAGTCATTTTTATCGTCAGCGGTCGGTGCAGGAATAAATAAAAACACTACAGAGCTTTGCAGCGCTGCTCATTGTGGGTTTTAGGTCTGAAAATCAGGTTTACCTGCAGCAATCGGTGCGATTACATCCACTGGTTTATTATAAATAAAGACAATAAACACCTTCAAACATCATCATTTATATTCTGCTAATAAAAAAACATCTAAAAATAAACACAACGAATGCCTTCTTAAAGCAAAGGGACACTATGGTTACCACCAGCCTGATCTGGCCCTCAGAGAACAGAAAGGAAATGGGCCTGTAGTCTGGTTCCAACGCTTTCAAGCTTTAAAACAAACAATAAGACTTTAACATGAACAGGAAGCCGGTGGAAAGAAACCAGTGGAAGTAATGATGACTCACTAATAATGATTAAAAGAGTTTTAAAGGTGATAAAAACATGACATCAAGGGCGGGACAAAGATTATTTACAGGTCCAGAGTCTCTATAGTTCTGCTGCTATAGGCTTAGACTGCTGGAGGACATAGGGACCCCTTTTTCCTCATTCTGCTTCATTCTATCTCTATTCTCCCACTCTGCAGAATCTGTTAGTTCAATCTCTAACGTTCTGCTCTCTCTGCTTTTTCTCATAGTAGCTTCATCTGGTCTGTTCCTGTTTGGCTGTGACTCCATCCTGGAGAGAAATATCAGCTGTGCTGCTGCCATCAACACCTTTGTTTCTAGATGTTGGAGCTTGGCCTGTTTTCCAGTGTAGTCCTGTTTCTCTGACTGTGACTAACTGGATGTGCTCTCTTCATCCTCTGACATGGGAGCTGGCTCGGAGCTCGTCTGCCTGGCTGTGCAAACAGTGAAGGGGCAAGAATGGAGCTGTGAGGGACTCCAGAATAAAGGGGGGGGGGGGGCGCACCCAAAGATCTCCCCTCCCAGTAAGACTGAACAAATACTAACAGGTTCCCCGATTCAAGGCGTTAAACCTTCAAATATTTCATCAGTTTAGTCAGAAATAATTCTAGCATATTTCAGACAAATGAACCTATGATTTTACAGTCAAATGATTGGAACCAAAGACCTGAGTCATGCATGCAGACTCTGCCTTTTGGAGAGTTTAAATCACTGGATCAAGCAGGGTGATGAAACTAAATATATTTAATACTTGAAGAGTTCAGGACTAAGTTAAGCCTGACCTGAAGGACACTGACCGGACTGGACTGAAAGTGTTCTGGTTTGGTAAAACCAGGGAAACAATGTAAAGTTCTGCTTAAATCCCAGTGAAACTAAATACCAATGAAACAGGAAATACGTCAAACTAATCAGTTTTCTGCAAAATGTTTACCTTGAATGGATGAACCATAAAAGCAGAGCAGCCTGAAACGGATCCGATGGGCTAACTGTTCATCAAACATCCCAGAACCAACAGCTGATCAGAACCTGATGGTTCCTGCTAATCGTCTCATTTCTGCTGTTTTTCCATTAATCATCCAGTGAATTATTCTCTTTCAAGTACCTTTCTATGGAGGACCAGCTCTGCTTTATTTAAAAATAAATACGGAAATAAATAAATGCTCAATTATTTAATACGTTTACAATTAATTGCCCCCAAACATACAATAAATAAATAAATGTTGGTAGAAATTAAATTATACAGAAAGACATAAATGTAAATATGTCTTTTAATTAACTTCTTTATTTATTCACTTTTGTAATAATTATTTTTTTAGAGTAAAAAAATACAAAGAATATAACAGAAAAAAATAGAACATGCACATACATGCAAACGGATTAATAAATAAAGTTGAAGATTATAACGGATATTAAACAAAGAAGGTAATTAAGACATATATACATTTATGTCTCACTCTGTATAGTTTAATTTCTTTCCTACATTTATTTGATTATTGTATTTTTGGGGGCAATTAATTGTAAGTTTATTTATTTATTAAGCATTTAATTATTTCTGTATTTATTTTTAAATGTGGTAGAGCTGGTCCTCCGTACCTTCAGGTGACTGAAAGTGAGCTGATTTTATTTTGCAGCTGATTTTTATACAGTCAAATTTTTTGCAGTTGATTTTGTTTACAGCCGTATTTTTTACAGGTGAATATTGTACAACTTAATCGTCACCAGAACAAAATTTAGTGTAAGGAATTCAAGTTGTAAAAAAAATCAGCATGTAAAATTCAGTAAACAAACGAAGGCAGATTTTAATGAGGCCCTTTTTCTTCCACAGCCCTGATCAGAGCGGGAACGGCGCGAGGTTAGAGCGTCTGGTTTCTGCAGGTGTTTGCCTGCGTTCTGCTTCTTTCCTTCTTCACAGAGGGTTTTTCCAGCTGGCTGCCCTCATTGTTTCTAACTCTGGGGGGTTTATGAGTAATAAGCCTGAAAAGCATCATCCCACATCTTTCCAGGCTGCATCCCAGTGTGGTCACACAGACGCTGCTCTGCATCCCCATCAAACGGCTGCTGTGGATCTGTGCAGGAAAGCGGCTGAGTCAGCAAAGGAAGCAAGGTGTTTGCTTTTCACCTGGGCCGTCACAGGAAACACATAAATCTGTTCTGAAAGTATTGGGCCAATTGGGGGGGAGGGCGGGCGGACGGGGGAACCTCCGGGTGAACGCAGCGCCGGCTTCCGGAGGCTGAGCGGGAAGGGATGATGTAATCAGGGTAATTAGGCAGTGGAAGGCGACGGCGGTCTGTCACCATCTTTACATCAGAACCGTTTCATTCAAACACCAGAGCAGCAGAAGGAAGCCAGAAGCCAGGAAACAACGAGAAGAAACTTCTAACGGGTTCCTCAGCCTCACATGTAGGTCAACATGCTTCCAGATTTAACCGCCCAGCTGCTCCTGCAGCTCCTCCAGAGTCACCGCGCTCAGCCTGGGTGGAGCTCTGGGTCCAAAAGCTCCTCTGCCTGGTGGCTAAAACGATCTAAAGAGAAACTAGTGTCCTAAAATAACATAAAAAATTTATAAAGAATATTTAAATAAAGTAACCAGAAATATTTAGAGCTTTTATCTTTTAATTAGCTTGGAAATTATGTGATTTTTTTGTACATTAAACAATAGCCTATAAAAGAAAATCTATGATTATTTTCTATAAACTGTTTTCTTTTTTTCATAAGTTTAAAAACTAAAAATACGAATAAGATGTTTGCTGTTTAGGATTTCCAGAGGCGAACATTGGAAGCACCGGACGGTTTCAGAGGATCGAATCTTTTTGTTAATTCATGCATTAAAAGGCCTTAAATTTCCGCAGAGAAGGAAAACACTTAAACACAACTGCTGCTGTCCCTGACACACCGATACGATGATGATGATGATGATGCTCTGTCTGCACCCAGGAAGATTTGCTCCTCTGTCTTTATGAACTGGAAAATTCATATAAAAGTTTGTAGTTTCAATAAAAGTAGCAAAAACATCCAATACATAGAAGATTACCCTGAGAACGTAATCATCCTTTAAAGCCAATTAACGACTTATTTGTTTGACACCATTCCTGTAGTTATGCATGTTTCCTGTCTGTTTTCTGTCTGTTTCTTGTCTGTTTTCCTGTCTGTTTCCTGTCTGTTTCCTGTCTGATTTCTTGTCTGTTTCCTGTCTGTTTTCCTTTCTGTTTCCTGTCTATTTCCTGTCTGTTTACTGTCTGTTTTCCTTTCTGTTTCCTGTCTGTTTTCCTTTCTGTTTCCTGTCTGTTTGCTGTCTGTTTCCTGTCTGATTTCTTGTCTGTTTCCTGTCTGTTTCCTGTCCGTTTCTGTCTGTTTCATGTCTGTTTCTGTCTGTTTCCTGCCTGGTTTCCGTCTGTTTTCCGTCTGTTTTCTGTCTGTTTCCTGTCTGTTTCTGTCTGTTTCCTGTCTGTTTCCTGTCTGTTTTCTGTCTGTTTCCTGTCTGTTTTCTGTCTGTTTCTTGTCTGTTTCCTGTCTGTTTTCTGTCTGTTTTCCGTCTGTTTCCTGTCTGTTTTCTGTCTGTTTCCTGTCTGTTTTCTGTCTGTTTTCCGTCTGTTTTCTGTCTGTTTTCTGTCTGTTTCCTGTCTGTTTCTGTCTGTTTCCTGTCTGTTTCCTGTCTGTTTTCTGTCTGTTTCCTGTCTGTTTCCTGTCTGTTTTCTGTCTGTTTCTTGTCTGTTTCCTGTCTGTTTTCTGTCTGTTTTCCGTCTGTTTCCTGTCTGTTTTCTGTCTGTTTTCCGTCTGTTTCATGTCTGTTTCTGTCTGTTTCCTGCCTGGTTTCCGTCTGTTTTCCGTCTGTTTTCTGTCTGTTTTCTGTCTGTTTCCTGTCTGTTTCTGTCTGTTTCCTGTCTGTTTCCTGTCTGTTTTCTGTCTGTTTCCTGTCTGTTTCCTGTCTGTTTCCTGTCTGTTTTCTGTCTGTTTCCTGTCTGTTTCCTGTCTGTTTTCTGTCTGTTTCCTGTCTGTTTCCTGTCTGTTTCCTGTCTGTTTTCTGTCTGTTTCCTATCTGTTTCCTGTCTGTTTCCTGTCTGTTTTCTGTCTGTTTTCCGTCTGTTTTCTGTCTGTTTTCTGTCTGTTTCCTGTCTGTTTCCTGTCTGTTTCCTGTCTGTTTCCTGTCTGTTTTCTGTCTGTTTCCTGTCTGTTTCCTGTCTGTTTCCTGTCTGTTTTCTGTCTGTTTCCTATCTGTTTCCTGTCTGTTTCCTGTCTGTTTTCTGTCTGTTTTCCGTCTGTTTCCTGTCTGTTTTCTGTCTGTTTCCTGTCTGTTTTCTGTCTGTTTCCTGTCTGTTTCCTGTCTGTTTCCTGTCTGTTTTCTGTCTGTTTCCTATCTGTTTCCTGTCTGTTTCCTGTCTGTTTTCTGTCTGTTTCTTGTCTGTTTCTGTCTGTTTCCTGTCTGTTTTCTGTCTGTTTCTTGTCTGTTTCTGTCTGTTTCCTGTCTTTTTCCAGCAACCGTTTCCAACGATTGTTAAATAAATAAATGCTATCACCATATTCTCTTCCCTCTGTGACTAAAGTGAGACGATGCTTTAAAGAAAACCAGCAGAGAACGACGGGTCGTTATCTAAAGACCGTTCCGATTGCCACTTCCTGTCAGCGTTAAGCGAACAGCAGCAGATCATCTGCGTAGAAACAGCACCAGGCTTTTCCTGGGTTCAGACAGGGCTAACGTTAGCCCGTCATCCATCATCTTTACTGGTTAATGTTAAACCAGTTTCCTCCCAGTGAGTCTCCTGCTTCCTTCGCTGGAGACAAATCTGTGCAGGAGGAAAGCGGCTGAGTCAGGAGGTACCAAGGTGTTTGCTTCTCACCTGGGTTAGTACGAACACGCTCATAAATCTGCTCTGAAAGTTTTGGGCCAAGTGGGTGGTGTTAGTGGGGGGTGGGGGGGGGAGGTTAGAGAAACCGTAGGATTGTGAGAGGATACACCTTCACAGACGCACTAATAAAAACAGTCATTTTTCTCTGAGGCTTTGCAGCAAGTTTTCTGCTCGCAGTTTGTTTTAGTTTCCTCTGGTTGTCCTGGTTTCTCCAACATAGAAAACTTCTTATTGATTGTTATCATTATTAATTCTACATTTAATTCAGCAACATCTAAACTGCTCTGCTTTCTGGTTCTAGAATAAAATCTGAGACTGGAGGAAAACGACAATAAGCCGGTAAAGTTTTACCCTCCAACCAAACGGATTCCAGTTTCTTCTAGAAAGGGTTTTAAAAATGTGCAAAATTAAGATAATAAAAGAACAAACTAATAAGATTATAATGGACTCGAGTAACGAACCACAAACGGATCAGAACAGCACCCTCAGACGACCCTTCAGGACATTAGTATCAGTTCCTCTCAGTTTTCCTCGATTTTTCCCTCATTTCAACTCTATTCAGTGTATTTCTATAGCTCCAATTCACATCATGTCATCTCAGGTCACTTTCCAGTTCACCAGATCATCCAGTCAGATTGATTCAAAGTTTTCTATCTAAGGAAAACCAGCTGATTGCATCGACTCATTGACTCTTCAGCAATCCCTCACACTAAGCATGCTTGTAGCGACAGTGGAGAGGAAAAACTCCCTTTGAACAAGAAGAAACCTACAGCAGGTTGTTTTTATTTAAGTGTTTTAAGATGTATCTCTCCGTCCAAACTGGACCTCCACCTTCAACTGCACTCAAAAAAATCACTCAAAATTTAAGATAAAAAAATAAAATATATATATTAATATATTTTAAGATTTATGTAAATTTACTACAAAACGATTTATCATTTATTAGTAAAGGATAATTATTCTAAATGAATACCAATGAGTGTGTTTATTTCAAATTTATAAAGTTTATTGTATAAATTACATAAAATTAACTCTGATTACTTTCTATAAATAATCTATGTATTTAAAATAAATAAATATATCAAAAAACGTTATTCATACTGAATAAATTAACCTTCGTATTGTTTACTGAAATAAATGATCTACTAAACTAATAAATGTTTATCATCTAAGGTTTTATTTTAATAGTTTGCTGTTTTTTTTATGTGATAAATAAGATAAATGTGAAGATCTGGGTGAAATACTGGATGTTTGAAAACACCAGGTGTCACTTTAGCCGTGATTTGAACAGCTGCCAGGTTTTTCTCCTGATGCATTATGGGTCGCGGGGGGGGGGGGGGGGGGGGGGGGGGGGCTTTACCATTAGGGAATACTGGGCAGTTTCCTAGGGCCCCAAGTTCCTGGGGGCCCCATAAAACTCTGTTTATATGTATGGTTAATACAACTACTCCTTATTTGTACACATTAATTATGTTTTTTCTAAAATGCCATCAGAACGCTGATAATATTAAGTGTGTCTCAGCCCCCCCCCTTCAGTGTCCACCATATTGGATCAGTCCATTTGCTGCGCATGTTCAGAAAGGTCCAAACAGACAGCAGCAAACCATTTGAAAACAAACCATGCAAAGAGCAGTGTTGCCAACTTAGCGCTTTAGTCGCTATATTTAGCCACTTTTCAGACCCCTCTAGCACTTTGATTTCTAAAAAGCTCCTAGCGCCAAATCTAGAGACTTTTTTCTGCTACCGGAGACTTTGGAGACAACATCTAAAAGCAGCGAACTCTGCTCTCCAGAGCAAGTAGATTGGTAACCCCGCCTCCTGCTCTCCTCTATCTTGTCTGCTGTCATGATTCATGCAGCTATTATTTCATCCAAATGAAAAATGGAGAACAGATAAGCAGATCATGGCTTGTCTACAGTGAAAAGAAGGACTGGGTTATTTACTTTGGCCTTTTTGGAAACACAGGAAGGAGCAATCAGCTAAGTGAGCTTAGTGCTTGGAAAAAATCTTTCATTCCTTTAGAGACAGCATGAAAAGTCAGCTGAGTACAAAACATAGAGAGGAAAACAAGAAGAAAAGGGACAAGAAGAGAGGGACACAACCTAGAACAGATAATGGATGTCTATTCTATTAACATTTCTCTATCTGGAGAATGGGGCTGTTTTATGTGTTGTCTTCTCCATTCAGAGGGCCCCCTGCCTGTCTTTGCCTAGGGCCCCACATTTCCTAAATCCGCCCCTGATGGGTGGGCTTACCGTCTGGGAAGCAGTTCTCTGGATCCATGGCCTCCTCAGCCATCTCTGAGTACTCATCCTCTTCCTCCCCAGGCTTCCTCAGGTCCACCGTGCTGCCCTCTGATAGGCTGATTTCCTCCTTCTGCTGGAAATAAAGACAGGAAGAGGAAGTGAGGACGAGCTGATGGACGGAAGTAACAAGTAAATATGGAGGAAAGCTTTCTGCCCGTCTGTCTTTGTGGCCTGGATAATTCTCCATGTTGGTATTAATCTAAGTTTTCATGGTGTTTCTGCGCCCAGAGCGGCTTCGTTTCACCGCGCTCCAACCTGAATGCGTCAGATTTGTTTGGAAGCGGCAGGAATCCTGGCTGAGAGAAAAGAGGAGCGTCATCTTCCACCGTCTGTTCACCTGAAATCAGGACAAAACTCCACCGTCAGGAAAGCCCGCCGCCGCTACATCAATCCCGGCGGACTTTAAAGCTCCCAGTTTGCTGAGCGTCATGGGAGTTTAACTCTACAAAGAGACGATGGAGGGAGAGAAATCTGGCTGGTTTGCCTCTAGTCTGGACAAAGAAGCAGTGTGTGTGTATGTGTGTGCCTGTCTATCCCTCAGAGTGAGGACCGTTTTTACAATTTCACCATCAAACTGAGGACCAGTTGTTGCTAAGTCAGGATGTTTTGACGGGCCTCTCATGCTTTTTGATAATGGTTAGGGTTAGTTTCAGGGTTAGGGCATAGAAAGGGTTGAAAATGACTGAAAATCCATGGAAGTCAATGGGAGTCCTCACTACAATGGCAGAAAATGAATGGGTGTGTGAGTGTGTGTGGACAGGTGAGCTAACTACCTGAGTCAACAGCCACTCATGAATACATTCAGAGGCAGAGAACAGAGAGCAGCGACTGTGAAAAATGCCAGCAGCCTTGGACGCGAACGCAGGCAGAGGTGAAGCCAAACACGCACTCCGCGCTCTAATCTCTGACACACACACGCCTCATAAAGGACTGGATGGCGAAACGCGCGCCGCCAGCAGCCCGGAGCCAGAGCCCTCCTGACAGCTGACGTCTGTAATGAGGAGTTTAAATGTATTTCAGCTTGTGTGGAGCTGAGCTTCATGCACAGACTCTCAGGGACAGCAGAGGAATCGGATTACCGCGGCTAACGGACGACGGAAAGCGGCTGGAAAAGAGACGGAAACCTGGATCGCTTTCTGAAGGGCGTCCCAAAGATGGACGCCTGAAACAGAGCCTGAATCCGACGAAGCAGAAACATTAAAATCACACATGAAGATAGGATGCAGCATCAGGATCTCCGTCTGAAGCCTCTGCAGTCGCTAACAGGCCCACAGCATCACTGATCCCCAGCTACACCCCGCCTGTTTCTCAATTCACTAGAACGCGAGTATGGACTCGTGTTCTCTCCAAGTCCGTTCTTGACTAGAACCCAGAAAAGTCTGGACTCTGGGAGAACGGGAAGAAGCGTACTGATGACATCACCACATTCAAAGCTAGTCTGGAGCCGCATTTCACCTCCTGTTATTAATAGTCTCTAGATAATAATAAATTATGACTTTTTTCATTTAGTGGAGGAATAATAATGAACACAGTCAGATAAACACAAATTAAATGAACATTTTGCCGAATAAAACAATCAAAACTCCATCAGGTCTGCAGCTAACGTTAGCCCTGGCCGCTGCAGACGGGCTAACGTTAGCCCTGGCTGCTGCAGACGGGCTAACGTTAGCCCTGGCCATTGCAGACGGGCTAACGTTAGCCCTGGCTGCTGCAGGCGGGCTAACGTTAGCCCTGGCTGATACAGACGGGCTAACGTTAGCCCTGGCTGCTACAGACGGGCTAACGTTAGCCCTGGCTGATACAGACGGGCTAACGTTAGCCCTGGCTGCTACAGACGGGCTAACCTTAGCCCTGGCTACTACAGACGGGCTAACCTTAGCCCTGGCTGCTACAGACGGGCTAACGTTAGCCCTGGCTGATACAGACGGGCTAACGTTAGCCCTGGCTACTACAGACGGGCTAACCTTAGCCCTGGCTGCTACAGACGGGCTAACGTTAGCCCTGGCTGATACAGACGGGCTAACGTTAGCCCTGGCTGCTACAGACGGGCTAACGTTAGCCCTGGCTGCTACAGACGGGCTAACCTTAGCCCTGGCTACTACAGACGGGCTAACGTTAGCCCTGGCTGCTGCAGGCGGGCTAACGTTAGCCCTGGCCATTGCAGACGGGCTAACGTTAGCCCTGGCTGCTACAGACGGGCTAACCTTAGCCCTGGCTGCTACAGACGGGCTAACCTTAGCCCTGGCTGCTACAGACGGGCTAACCTTAGCCCTGGCTGCTACAGACGGGCTAACGTTAGCCCTGGCTACTACAGACAGGCTAACCTTAGCCCTGGCTGCTACAGACGGGCTAACGTTAGCCCTGGCTGATACAGACGGGCTAACCTTAGCCCTGGCTACTACAGACGGGCTAACGTTAGCCCTGGCTGATACAGACGGGCTAACCTTAGCCCTGGCTGCTACAGACGGGCTAACGTTAGCCCTGGCTGCTACAGACGGGCTAACGTTAGCCCTGGCTGCTACAGACGGGCTAACCTTAGCCCTGGCTGCTACAGACGGGCTAACCTTAGCCCTGGCTGCTACAGACGGGCTAACTACGGAGACACAGTTCTCCAACAGAGAGCTGAGGAATGTGTCAAAGACCTTCCTACTGTCTAAACCAGCCCCTTAACCAGATGCCACCCTGGGCGGTGAGCCGTAGAGCCCTCCTCTGGGTCACAGCAGGTCAACCTGAGGTATATTTTAAGATAATATGGATGTGGTGCGTTCACTGTCACTGGAGATGTGGGAACATCCAAAACCTTCAGCTTCATATCTCTGATCCTCTGGACCCCCGATCAAAACTCCAGTAGGAGTCATGTTTCAGCATCGGTTGCCACGGTAACGGATGTTTATTTTCCCCGGCAGTCATTCATCTTTACTTAAAGGCACAGAGGGACAGACTGCCAAGGACACAGCAGCATCGCTCAGCGGGACGGTTTCTGCTGACGGAGACAGAACCGGGACACAGTTCATCTTAATGTTCATCTAAATGCAGAAAGGAAGAAGAAGAAGAAGCTAACAAAGCCGACGCTCCGACCCTAAAGCAGCTCACTACCATCACACACAGCAACGAAACAATAAAGACCATTAAAATCACCAAATAAAACTAAATAAAGGTCATTACTTAAAACCTTTTACCAACTTCTAATATTTAAACTTTTTTATTTGTTCTCTTTTAGAACCAACAGTTCCTGGAAAAATTATGTAAAATTTTTTAAAGGAACAACACGCCTTTAACATAAAGGTAGATCTAGTTATAGATCTAGATCTAGATGGGATGGATGTAGAAATGTTAAAAGCTGCTGCTTTCCTGGCAGGAAGCTTGTTCTGATGTCGCTCAGAGGGAAATCAAAGCAGCTGTTTCTGCAGACGCCACCTGACATCTGCTGGTTTCTGCAGAGGTCAGAGGTCACCGGACACTGACCCTCACCTGCAGAACCCACACCGCCCAGTTTGAACTGGGAAATGGATGGAAACATTGGAAATAAATCAAAATCTATATTTTGAGACATTTTGCCAACAATTTGTCTTGAACAAGAAAAAACATTCGCATTGTCTTATTTCAAGAGCATATTATCTAATTATCTTATTTTAAGAGTAAATACTCATTCTATTGCCAGATCTTTTAATTTACCTACTCAAATTAAGGGTAAATACACTTAATTTAAGACATTTTTACTTATTCCTACATCGTTTTTCCAGTGAATGTTGGAGTAAAAATATGAAGTTTAAATATTAATTTAGCAGCAGAGCAATTGGGATTCCTTTCACCTAAAGCATTAGAGGTAACCATGGAGATGAACTCCCGTCCAGCCCAGTTTATGCTTCTGAAACTACGGGATGTTTTTATCTGATCAAAGGATATTTTCTCTTTTTCAGACCATTCTGTTAACCTGCTGCATAAAATTAGACTCTTCTGCATTTTTCTTGAACTGAGGAGGAAAGTTCGACACTTTTTCAATTAAAGAAGATAATTAACATTTTAAATAAGAAAAAAATAATTGCATTGTCTTATTTTAAGTGAATTTTATCTAATTATCTTATTTTAAGAATAAAAATGCTCATTCTTTTACCTGCTTCAATTAAATTTACCAGATTTTTACATATTTCTAGATCATTTTCGCAGAGTGAGAGAAGGTTGTTGGTACAAATCCCTCCAGATCAGCAGCTGCTGCCTGCTTGGTACCAGAAATCCTTTTTCTGGGGCTCAGTTTGATGCTTCAGCACATCTGGATGCCTGAACTAACTAACCTGCTGCCATCTGACTGTTCAGCAAATAAAACCCAAACGATGTGTTTGGATCTGCAGCAGCTGCTCTGGTTTCTTCATGAAACACTAACTTTAGATCAGAAAAAAAGGACCATAAATCTGACTAGAAGACGGTAAAATCCAGCTTCCGGAGGATCAGCCGGACCGGCGCTAGAACAGACATCCAGATGGTCATTTCTCTGTTCGCTCAGCGGACCTGCATCACAGACAGAACCACACCTGGACCGGCCTGCTGACTCATCTCACCTGCGTCCCCGCCCTGCAGGAACATTGGCCTATCTGGGTCAGAGCCGGGCTAACGCTTAGCTGTCTGAAATCATTTTTCACCGTGATGTTGCTGATCCAGCGAGGACGCTCGGCTACCGCCGCTGTGAAATATCTCCATGTCAAAATATTATGTGTTTAAGGTAAAACCGAGCAGGTGGATCTATTACTCATGGAAAAAAGTGCTGCGTGGCCGAGCTTCATTTGTTCTCTGCAGGAACCATGCTAGTCGGTGACGACGGAGAAGAACATCCGTTTTCCTCAGCTGAGGAGGACACATCAGGACTGCAGGAAATGTACGATTAGAACAGCAGTTTGATCGCATCATGGTTCTGAATGACATCGGTAAATCCGGGCATAAACTCTATGATTCTTGCCATTTTCTAGCCGATTCTCCAGTCATGTGAGAACTTTTTGGATCGGCCCTGCGTGGTGTAGTGTACAGGGGGTAACAAGGGGCAACCATCTCCCGATAAGGAATCGTAAGGTCAGAGAAAATAAAACATGTTCTAAATTCAGTCAGCAGTGGTGAGGTGGCCGCGGGTAAATCCTGCTGTCGAAGCAGAGCTAAGAGCCCATTTACAGTAACTGCCATCTAAAATGGCCGTTCCCAGTCAAACGCAAGCCGGATGGCAGCCCACTTCCCTCAAACTCCCCCCCCCTTTGGATATTTTTTTACTTTGACTCCACCCTTTCACTGAATTACCGTGTCTGACCTAGAGATGGCGCTTCTCTTTAGATTCTCTTTATTCTCTTCTCTTTATATTTGTCCACAAATCCTGACAGAAAGAATATTTTAGATGTTTAATAAGGAATTGTAGAGGACCAACCAAAGATAAGCCAAGGGCCAACCAAGGACCAACCAAAGATAAGCCAAGGGCCAACCAAGGACCAACCAAAGATAAGCCAAGGGCCAACCAAGGACCAACCAAAGATAAGCCAAGGGCCAACCAAGGACCAACCAAAGATAAGCCAAGGGCCAACCAAGGACCAGCCAAAGATAAGCCAAGGACCAACCAAGGACCAGCCATGGATCAGCCAAGGACCAGCCAAATATAAGCCAAGGACCACCCAAGGACCAACCAGGACCAGCCAAGGACCTTCCAAAGACCAGCCAAAGATAAGCCAAGGACCAGCCAAAGATAAGCCAAGGACCAACCAAGGATCAGCCAAAGATCAGCCAAGGACCAGCCAAAGATAAGCCAAGGACCAGCCAAGGATCAGCCAAAGATAAGCCAAGGATCAGCCAAAGATAAGCCAAGGACCAACCAAGGACCAGCCAAGGACCTTCCAAGGATCAGTCAAAGATAAGCCAAGGACCAACCAAGGATCAGCCAAAGATAAGCCAAGGACCAGCCAAGGATCAGCCAAAGATAAGCCAAGGATCAGCCAAAGATAAGCCAAGGACCAACCAAGGACCAGCCAAGGACCTTCCAAGGATCAGCCAAAGATCAGCCAAGGACCAGCCAAAGATAAGCCAAGGACCAGCCAAGGATCAGCCAAGGACCAACCAAGGACCAACCAGGACCAGCCAAGACCAGCCAAAGATAAGCCAAGGACAAACCAAGGACCAACCAGGACCAGCCAAGGACCTTCCAAAGACCAGCCAAAGATAAGCCAAGGACCAGCCAAAGATAAGCCAAGGACCAACCAAGGATCAGCCAGGGTCGTACAGTGTGAGAACAAACATCGTCAGCTGTGAACTTTTCATCGTGCACTGTGAGCTGTAGCTGCGTACAACCATTCAAAATATCGCACAGTGCATTCCTGGCTTAAGGTTTACAATCTGACCAAAGCACGGTAAATATCCAACAGCAAAGACAGGAAACACCGACAGAACGGCCTGAGAGGGACAGAGACTGGAGGTGAAGAACCAGCGAAGAACATCGATTCCCAGTGGCTGTTTATTCTAAAGTTGTGCAGAAAGTGAAGGAATTTAGGGATGCGCAATATTGGGATTTTGGCTGATATCCGATATGCCGATATTTTAAAACTCATGTACCGATAACCGATATCGATACCGATGTTAAAGCTGGACAAAAATAAGTAAGCAGTTTTGTTATCCATTTCTGACACTTTGAAAAATAATAAACTCAAATATATTTTCATATGCTGATATCTAATTGATTTTTTAAAACGCGATATCGATCTATTTTACTTTCAAAATCTCGTGAAATTTCATCGTTCTGTTACAAACTCTCGTGATATTTTGCAAACTCTTATGAGATTTTGTTAGTAAAATAGATCGATACCGCGTCAATATATCAACATATAAAAATATGGCAACATTTGGTGAATTTTCGGGGGATTTCGTAGCATAACGATGACATATAGCAATATTTCATTAGTAAAATAGATTGATATGGTGTTTTTAAATGGCAATATATCAGCATATGAAGATATTGGGATATTTTAATGGATCAATATTTTTTCCCTCGTCTTTAGAAGTTTTTAAGTCTGTAAAAAAGACGTTTTTGAGGAAGAAGAAGAAGTAGTATTTTTTTTTTTTAGACTTTAGAAACTCAGAAGCTGATCAAATATCGGGTTAAATATCGGTGGGGTGGCCGATGTCCGATATTCAGTTTTAAGGCCGATACCGATAGGGGGCCGATTATATCGTGCATCCCTAAAGGAATTTCTTGCAAGAAAAAGGTTCAAATTTATTTTACGTCCTAGACGGACAGAAAAGCTCCGACTGGGGCAAGCTCAGCACACACATTTATACTGTACACATCCCAACACATACTCTCCATAGGGACCATCCCCCACCCCCTGCTTAAAGAACTTTCTCACAAAGGAACATTTGGAGGAGAACAACTTCAGTTCATCAAAACACACAATCTAAATATTTCATACAAATAGGCTGAGGTAAAACATGCTTTCACAGTATGAAGGAAGACAGGAAAACGGAAAATGTTTCAGGTTTTCACTCCATCCAGACCTCCACCTCTCATCCCTGAATGTGAAACAAACATCAAACACCTTTCTGTGTCCCATCAGCCAGCAGACTTCATTCAGGGTCTGTTCCTTTTACATCTATGCTTCTTTTTCTATGTCTGCTTCTGTCTCCTTGAACCCCAGTGGGCCTCAGCAGATGGCCGCTCACACTGAGCCTGGTTCTGCTGGAGGTTTCTTCCTGTTCAAAGGGAGTTTTTCCTCTCCACTGTCGCTACAAGCATGCTTAGTGTGAGGGATTGCTGAAGAGTCAATGAGTCGATGCAATCAGCTGGTTTTCCTTAGATAGAAAACTTTGAATCAATCTGACTGGATGATCTGGTGAACTGGAAAGTGACCTGAGATGACATGATGTGAATTGGAGCTATAGAAATACACTGAATAGAATTGAATTAAAACGACTGGTGCTGCGGATCGATTAGCCGTTCCTGCTGCATCGCTGCTCCGTCTTGGTTAGATCAGATCCTTCTTCTCAGGTTTAAGGTGAAGTTTTCAGATTACTCCAGTTCCTCTGGTCGCGGCGCCCTAACGCCCGCTTCCTGGGGTCGACGTGGGGCAGCTGTGGTTCCACTCTCTCTCTTTTGAGTGGTTAGGGTTAGGAAGGTTCTGGTTTCACCCTATTCGCCAGATAGACAGGTTCATGGTGGAAATGTTCTACCTGGAAATGTTCTGGTTTTCCAGGACCCCTTAATGTTTCTGCGACGATTTAACAAGCCGCCTCTCTGAGGCTGATGACATCTTTTTTTACCAGGTTCTGATGTCATCAGCTCAGTCGTTACAAGCTGACTAACACATGCTCACCTCCTCCTCCCGCTCCTCGTCTCCCTCTGAGCCCTCGCTCTGCTCCTCCTGACCCTCCTCCTCTTCCTCCTCCTCTTCTTCCTCCTCCTCCTCGGGGAACTCCACGTCGGACTCTCCCGGGGCGATGGGAACACTGATGGTCAGGTTGGGGTTGGTCATGTAGCTGTCATCTTCCGGCACCACGTATTTCTCCACATGCCGCCCTGGAAGAGAGGGGGGGTTACTTGAAGACGGTTCCGGTCCGATCCGTTCTGGATCTGGTCAGAGAACCAATCAGGAGCCGGTTACCGATGACGGCTCCGTTGACCTCGGTGTGTACGGTGCTCAGCCGTTTCAGCTTCATCATGGCCTTGGCCTCCTTCCGTTTCTGACGGCGCCGTTTCAGGTTCCCGTTGAAGAAGTCCACCACCTGCACCACAGAAGCAACCTCAGCGCTGCGGCGGGTTCTGCTAAACGGGTCAGAGCATGCGGACCCGGAAAGGCGCGTACCTGTCGGCGGCACCAGCCCAGACCCAGGGTGATCCTGCGGATGGCGATCTGCAGGTTGTTCATCTCCCCGTCTTCATCTGGAGAGGAGAGGTTGTCGGAGCTGAAGCTGCTGAGGAGCAGAGCCAGGAAGAGGTTCAGCAGCTGCAGACGGAGCAGAGAGACGCAGTCAGCTGCAGGTTCTGACCTCCATCAGGGAAACACCTGGAAACCCAAACCCATCGCTTCCTGTAATGCGCTGCTCTCCTGCAAACATTTAACCGCTGATGGACCATAGACTAAACCTGCCAAGTTCAGTGGAAGTTAGTGAAGGACCCAAAATACAACGATGAAGAGGCAGAGATGATTCTTTGCAGATTTAAAGGTAACAGAAGAGCAGATCCAGAAATATCAAACAGGGAACCAAAGCTAGGAGACACCAGGAAGAAACCTACATGAGGGGTGAAGAAAGATCGTATTGGCCTGAATATAAGATAAGGTTATAAGGTTTTTTTCTGTTGAAAAAGAGGGTCGCCTATATTCAGGACAGTACGGTATTTATGGGAGAGAACAAGGAATGAAGTGATCAGCTAATTGGGAGCAGGTGTGGACAGAAGCAGCTAGAAGGGGAGCAGATATGGCAAAACTACAACTAGAAAAGAACTTAAATGTAGCAGAACGGAAATAAGACCAATGACTGGATGCTGGTGGAGATTCTCAGTCATCCAGATCATTACAAAAAGTTAAGTTAAAAACATTCCACCGGATTTTTGTTTCCAAGTTTGAAGACTATTCTCTTCCCATCCAGGAAGCTTTTTCAATTCAAAATTAGTGGATTAGCGTCGAGTTCCAGGCTTATCAAGTTATTCTGTCTTAATTTATTAGATGAATCTTGGGAGGAAGCTGATATCTAACCTATATTTGCACTTTGCTTCGTTTGTCATCATGGTCTCAACAATGGGTCCATCTATAAATCTGGTTTCTTGCTTTGTAGCCTCTCCAATGGTTCTCTAACACATCAGCTTCAGGATTCAGATAACAGGTCTCTGAGAGAGAGAGAGAGATGGTGCAAGAAACGTCCTTTTCCAGGACCTGGTTTAGCTCCAAGGCTAGGCTAATTGCATGCAATGAGGCTAACTGCATGCAGCGAGGCTAACTGCCTGCAGCGAGGCTAACTGCCTGCAGCGAGGCTAACTTCATGCAGCGAGGCTAACTGCACGCAGCGAGGCTAACTGCCTGCAGCGAGGCTAACTGCCTGCAGCGAGGCTAACTGCATGCAGCGAGGCTAACTGCATGCAACGAGGCTAACTGCATGCAGCGAGGCTAACTGCACGCAGCGAGGCTAACTGCACGCAGTGAGGCTAACTGCCTGCAGCGATGCTAACTGCATGCATCGAGACTAACTGCATGCATCGAGGCTAACTGCACGCAGCGAGGCTAACTGCCTGCAGCGATGCTAACTGCATGCATCGAGGCTAACTGCATGCATCGAGGCTAACTGCACGCAGCGAGGCTAACTGCCTGCAGCGATGCTAACTGCATGCATCGAGGCTAACTGCATGCATCGAGGCTAACTGCACGCAGCGAGGCTAACTGCCTGCAGCGAGGCTAACTGCATGCAGCGAGGCTAACTGCCTGCAGCGAGGCTAACCGCATGCAGCGAGGCTAACTGCCTGCAGCGAGGCTAACTGCATGCAGCGAGGCTAACTGCCTGCAGCGAGGCTAACCGCATGCAGCGAGGCTAAGGCTTTATTCTGCCTCCTTTTTCAAAGGTCAGGATCTGATCCAGCATGGATAAAGACAGCTAGGACTGATTTAAAGCACTTTGTAGAAAAGTCAAAGAAGAAGAACAATCTGGGATTCACATGGAAAATAATAGAATATATTCTACTTTTTCTACATGTTTGTTAATGTGCATAGTTCCCCTTAAATAAACACATTCATTTTTATATATTAAAAAAACATAAAGCTGACTAATAGCTTCTCCATTATTAAACCAGCAGATATTTTTTTTAGGTTTGTGTCTCAATATTGGACCAAAACACAGATTTATGGACAAATAGCAAATATAATATGGAAATAATGTTTTTAGTTGTTGGCATTGATGTAAATATACTGGTGTGATAACTTGGTATATGTTAGATTAGTTTATGGTAATCCCCCCCCCCCTGGAGAAAACTCCACCAGCCGCCGCTGAATCTGACGGAGGATGTTTTACTCTCTAACAGGGACCGGCTGTGTGAACGTGTGTGTGTGTGTGTGTGTTCATTGATCGCAGCCATGTTTGTTGTGGTTTCTGTTACTGATCCCTGTTCAGCTGTCACAGGCTCCGCCTCCCTGACCCAAATTGCTGACATCCGATTGGCTGCGAGTGGAAATCAAACAGCAATAGATCGATGGCTGTAATTGGTAAACATGGCAACCTGCAGTATTGACCAATGACCTTTTCCGCTTTCCAGTCGTCGATAACTGGACTCACAACAGAACAGACAGTTTCCTCATCAGCAATTCATTTAGAAGATAAATGGTTTTTATTCCGCGCTTTGCCTCTTGGGGGCAGAAGGCGTAACCTGCAGTAGGATGGAGGGGTATTAGCTAACAGCTGGTTTTAGCTCAGTCAGATTAGAGGACAATAATTTTTATCAGTTTGGGTTACAAAGATAAATGCTTCTAACTCAACAGGCCGTCTCCTTTAGGTCCGTTTCACGAAGCAGGTTCACTGAAAACGTTTTCTAAATCTGAGAAACTTTCCGTTTCACAACATCCTCTGTTTCTGTTGCCATGGTAACATCCTCCCAGAGCTAACCTGGTCAGCAGCAGGTTATCTCCAGTAAACTGTGAGTTCTCTGACAGCCAATCACGGCGCTTTATTTCCTGATTTAGTCCGACTTTCTTTTTTAAGTTCCGTTAGACGCATTAGGTTTTAAAAACAAACGCTTTACATAAAATAAAAACATTAGAAAAACGCTTTAAACTAACTATTGGTATTTTTGAACAAAAAGGACACTTTCTAAAGTAAATAACATTTTGCTTTTTTTTACTTTTATCTAAAATGACTATTGAATTTGTTAACATTTGCCCTGTGACGGGATATAACCTGCTAAAATACTCTCAGAAAAGGGTGTCTGAGCTTGAAAAATAGGTTTTATTCCAAATGTTAGGTGTTCTATAGGCTATGAAACTAAAAAAAGAAAAGGTTATGATCTAAAAACCTCTAAATTCAAAGGTCCAATCTTTCCACGGAATGACCCGGGTACCAGGGATCCATGGAGATCCTGCAGAGGAACCTGCAGGCTGGACAGACTGGTTAGAGGAAAGCTTGGACCCAAACAGGAACCGGATCATTTCCAATTTGGTTAAATTCCTGAAGAGATTAAAGCTAAAGTCAGAGCTGGATGGAAGGACCACACAGCTGATCAGAAACAATGGATCCACAGCGGCAGTGATGAACCTGCATGCGTACGGTCATAGGAGGGGGAGGAGGAGGAGGGTGGCAGGTGTGCTGCACCTGCAGAGCTAACTCAGCGAAATCCGTTCAGCTGCTCGTTTGTCATGAAGAGACGCAGCTCTGCTCCACTTCAGACAGGAAGAACAAAGACGTCCAGGTCTGATGGAACATGGAGGAACATCTGCAGCTGATGGAGAGCATCCCGTCAGATTAATAAAGCTCTGCTGGCTCTGCTCTAACAGAACCGCTTCCTTCTTCTCTTCTGTTTATCTTTCTGTTCTCTCTCCTTTATTCCTTTATCCTCCATCCTTCTTTTTTTATTCCTTTTATTTTTTATTCTCTTCTGTCTTCTCTTCCTTCTGCTCTCTCACCTGCTTTTATTCCAGTAGTTCCTCCATTTTTCGCTCATTATTTAATCGTTGCAGTTCGTTTAGTTGCAGCAATTCATTAGCTGTTATTTACAAATTATTCTTTTATTTTCTCACATTTTCCCTTTTTTTTCCTGGTCTCCTTTTTCCCTTTTTATTCCTTCTTTTATTCCGATCGGTGATTTAAGGTGTTCTATCGTATTTCTTTCACTGAGATGAAGCGGAAACATGCAGAACGTTTTAAAGAGATAAGATCTGGAACGTTTGGGTTCCTCATGTTCTGCACTGCAAAAAATTTAAATCTCAATAGTTAATTTTTTTTTAGAATAAGTGCATTTTTTCTTGAATTAAGGAGGTAAGTGAGACACTTTGCCAATTCAACAAGACAGTTTATGTTTAAAATAACAAAAAGCGTTTATATTGTCTTATTTCAGGTGCATATTTTCTACTTATCTTATTTTAAGAGTGAAAATACTCATTCCATTGTTAAATCATTTACCTACACTTAATTTAAGACATTTTTACTAATTCTTGGATCGTTTTTGCAGAGCGGCTTCCATTGATCCGTCCTGCTGCTCCCTCAGAGACTTCCTCTGATCTCCTCTCTAACGGCCATGTTGGTTTAATTCAATTCTTTCAAAAATATTTTATTAATCCCGGTGTGAGATCCTAATTGGTGCTGAACTGTTGGTCCAGCAGTAAGAAGCGGTAAGTAGGAAAAAAAAATCAATCCACTGGACTTTGTTTCCCAGTTTGAAGACGTTTCTCTTCCATCCAGGAAGATTTTTCAGTTAATGTCATATTTAAATTACTTTCAGATTGGAATTCCCGGATCTTTGTTCTGGGAATTCCACCAAATAATTTAGGTAAAGAAGAGCAATACTTATTTGGTATCCTTGTCCTCGTAGCCAAACAAATGATAACAATATGCTGGTATAAACCTTCACCCCCTACTGTAAACCAATGGAAAGAGAAACTAGTGAATGTTTATACGATGGAGAAAATAACAGCAAAATTAAACTTGTCCACTGGTCTATTGGAGAAAAGATGAAACCCTTTGAAGACATATTTCTAGTTAATATGGTAGTAAGATAAGCGTAAACACACATCTCTGTTATGATAAAAATAAAAGTCACTCGAGAAAGATCTTTCCTTTGTCTCATTCTCCAAGTAAAAATAAAAAAGAATAATAATAATAAAAAAAATAAAAAATAAATATATATATATATACAATGATAAAGAAGTAAAAGGAAAAAAAAAACATGGATCTTCAGCTCGCTGACCTGTTTGGTTGTTGTTACCCAATTTTTGTGTATTGTTGTATTGAAATTGTTGTTTCTGGCTTATTGTATGAATCATTGATTTTGAATATTTATCTGATAAAATAAAGTCTTTTTAAAAAAAAAAAATTACTTTCAGAAATTTGAATTTTTTCGGACTTTTGCTCTAACGCCCCCCCTTTCAGAGACATAGACAGGTATGGGGCATTGCAGGCTAACAAAGAAGCCAAACGACCCCCATTCCAAAGGGGGGGACCCGTTCATCCGTTTCTATTTGCATGTTTTCTAAACTAAAACCAGGCTTAGTTGGGCTGCTGGATAAAACCTGGAACTAAACGCTATTTCTGACATTTGGATTGAAAAAGCTTCCTGGATGGAAGAGAAACGTCTTCAAACTTGGAAACAAAGTCCAGTGGATTGATTTTTTTTTTGAATGACTTTGACCTGGATGACTGAGAATCTTCACCAGCATCTTTCTAAATTATCCATTTTCCTTTCGTTGAATTTATTTTTGGCTCCTTTATTTCAAACATCTATTATTTCTCTCCCCTATTTTTCCTTCTTATCTCTGATCCATTCGCTGCTCTTATTCTGATTTTTTTCCCCACATTTATGTCAGTTTTGTTGGGTTTTTTTTATGTTCTTTGCCTCCGTCTTCCTTTCTTCAGACACTAACTTTTATTAGATTTATCCATCACAGGATGAAACACTTGGCGTCTCCTAAAGGAGAACGGGCGAGCACACATGCCTCCACATGGATCAGAATCAGAGCGTCCCTAACGGGATAAATCAGGTGAAAAGAAAAGCTGCGGTCATCGTGACTCAAATGCACCGCGATGTGTTCAGATACATTGGTTCACTGGGGTCAGCGTAAACCTCTGCAGAAGCAGATATAAGTGCTGTTAGTGACAATGAGCGTGTGAGTGTGCTCCTGCCTGCTGTATCAGCCTCATTATTAAATCTCCACGAGAGCATTAAGCCTAACAGGAGCCCAGTTATTGCTGCCAACTCAGAGACTCGTTATGATCCACGGACGGCTGCAGATGAGGAAGTCACTCCAGGCTGTAATAAGAACCAGGAAGGATGATGAAGAGGAAATAATAAGTTACATCATTTCTGATGTAAAGACGACTGGTTTTATGTTAAGACTGGATGGATGATGGATGGATGGATGATGGATGGATGATGGATGATGGATGGATGATGGATGATGGATGGATGATGGATGGATGATGGATGATGGATGGATGGATGATGGATGGATGATGGATGGATGATGGATGATGGATGGATGATGGATGGATGGATGGATGATGGATGATGGATGGATGGATGATGGATGGATGGATGGATGATGGATGGATGGATGGATGATGGATGATGGATGATGGATGGATGATGGATGGATGGATGGATGGATGGATGGATGGATGATGGATGGATGATGGATGGATGGATGGATGATGGATGATGGATGATGGATGGATGATGGATGGATGGATGGATGGATGGATGATGGATGATGGATGGATGATGGATGGATGATGGATGATGGATGGATGGATGATGGATGGATGATGGATGGATGATGGATGATGGATGGATGGATGATGGATGGATGGATGGATGATGGATGATGGATGGATGATGGATGGATGATGGATGATGGATGGATGGATGATGGATGGATGATGGATGGATGATGGATGATGGATGGATGATGGATGGATGGATGGATGATGGATGATGGATGGATGGATGATGGATGGATGGATGGATGATGGATGGATGGATGGATGATGGATGATGGATGATGGATGGATGATGGATGGATGGATGGATGGATGGATGGATGGATGATGGATGGATGATGGATGGATGGATGGATGATGGATGATGGATGGATGATGGATGGATGGATGGATGGATGGATGATGGATGATGGATGGATGATGGATGGATGATGGATGATGGATGGATGGATGATGGATGGATGATGGATGGATGATGGATGATGGATGGATGGATGATGGATGGATGGATGGATGATGGATGGATGATTGTATTTTCTGGTTCTTGCAGTTTTTACCTCAAACCTTATAAACTCCTTCTATTCACTTCCAGCCGCTCACAGCGGCAGCAGGAAATCCCCCCATAAGCTGGATTCAACAGAGAGCTCCCAGTGGGGATTCCCAGCTCTGCCTCCAAGCGGTTTGCTGGAGGTCTGGAGCTCCCAACAACAACTGCAGATTTTAGTGGGATTATAACCCAGTGAACTGATGAACAGAGGATGTTCAGAGGTGGACTTTTTCGTTTAAAAACGTGTTAAAACTATTTTCCTAACTCAAAGTAAATAAAGCCGAGCTGCTCTCTGGTTTAAAGCTACAGAAGCGAGCAGATAAACAACCAGAATGTCGAAGCAGCAAAGCAGCTGGACCACAGATTGATCCAGAGTCCAGATTTCTGCGTTTGAGCGTTTTTTTTTTAAGCTTTGGTGTGAACGCAGCATTAGCCCGTCCATACGGGTCAGAATAGCTCCCTTAGAAGCTCCATGAGAGGTGAGGACTGAAACTGAACCCAATAGAAATCTGAAGTCCAACCAAACCAGGTCCTTTTGATGCACTTTAACTCAGCAGAACCAGCAGCTTTGAACCATTTCAGTTAGAAACCTTCTGCTTTGGCGCCCTCTATTGGCCACCATGACAGAGCAAGGAGAACTCACCACCAGGTTCCCGATAACCATGACCAGCATGAAGACGAGGATGCAGAGCGGCTGGCCGGCCACCTCCATGCAGTCCCACATGGTCTCGATCCACTCGCCGCACAGCACTCTGAAGACGATGAGGAAGGAGTGAAAGAAGTCCTTCATGTGCCAGCGAGGAAGGACGCAGTCCTTGGAGATCTTACAGACGCACTCCTGAAGGTGGAGAGCCAGAGGTCACACTCAGACATTCATGGATCAGAGCCACTGAGGAACATCTGGTAACCTGACTCCGCCAGATGGATTTGCTCCGCATATCCATCTGGAAACCTTCCGTTGAAGTAATTTTGGGAAGGGGCGAAAATACTGGTTAGCTGATTGGCCTATGTTGGTGATAGACGGGCCAAATAAACCAATCAGATCAACGTAGCATATGACGTACTAACAGAGCGACGACGAAGAGGAGCCAATTGATAGATCAAACTCTTGCCGAAACCAGTCGGGAGAAGAGCAAAAACATCTTTTCCTCTGAGAAAAGCCTCCAGAGCAGTGTTTTGCTCTTCTTTCAGTGAAGAAATACTCTGTAATTCCGATAAAACTTGCTCGATAGCCACGCTAACGCTAGTTTCATCGGCTGAAGCCGCCATGTTCTTTAGACTGAACTGTCGCGCTTCTCGTTGCGTCACACCTGAACCCGCCTCAAAGCCAACGCTGATTGGACGTTCGTTTGGTGAACGGCTCCAAATTTTCTTCAACGGAGAGTCTCCAGACTGATCTGCGAGTGAAACCTTGAAAGCTCGCGAGATCAGGATGGTCTCACCAGGCTAAACATCTAGAGCCTCACCTGGTAGTTCTTCCCAAACAGCTGCATGCCCACCACAGCGAAGATGAAGACGATGATGGCGAGGACCAGCGTCAGGTTGCCCAGGGCGCCCATGGAGTTCCCGATGATCTTGATGAGGGTGTTGAGCGTCGGCCAGGAGCGAGCGAGCTTGAAGACGCGCAGCTGAGGTCAGACACAGAAGAAGACGGAATATGTGGTTCAGAACCTCACAAAGTTTTCACTCCCTGATTTTTTTACATTTAAATTGGATTTTATGAGACAGAGTAAGACGACATCGCTGAACATCAGCTTTTAGGTCAGATTATCAGTTGGATTGACGTCTGGGCTTTGACTACACCATTTCAAAATGATCATCCGCTTTCACCTCTATCTCTGGCGTTATACTTAAGGTGGGTGTTCTTCTGTCTCCATCCATGCTCTTCTTGACTGATCAGTTCAGGTCTACAGTGTCTCTATCTTCTCTCCATGTCCAGCTCATGGATGGAACCTTGCTTTAAACTGAGCCAAAACGTCCTTCCTGACCCGTCTGTTGGGTTCCTTTGTTGTTCTCTGATATTTTCAAAAGAACCTTTGAGGCTAGAAACAGATCAGCTGTAGTTTAACCTTTCCTTGCTTCAGTCTGCATGGCGACTGTTGAAAACTGTTTTCCTCCTGCCCTATCTTTGTGTTGTTCTGTCACAGAGACTCCAAATGGAGCTCATAGTGAGATAAGGAGCAGAGATCGATTAATACATTATTTTAACATCAGTGTATCAGTCCTCACTGATCATTAGGCCAGCACAAAAAACATCCTAATATCATGGAGGGTTTTCAGTGTCAGGAGGATCCCATTGTCGGCCCCTGGTGGGTTCTCCCAGGGCAAACAGACTCTGGGTGGCCGGTCAGACAAAGAGCAGTTCCAAAAGCCTCCATATTGACAAAATGTTCGAGGCACGTGACATTACCCGATACGGTGGAGACGGGACCCTGCTCTTGAGCAACTAGGGATTGGGGTTTATCGGTGAGTGCCCGGTGGTCGGGAACTTTCTCGTGGTACCCGGCCGAAGGAGCGGCACAAGGCCATCCCCCATTGGGCTCACCACCTGCAGGAGGAACTATGAGGCGGAGGCCTCGATCACCTGATCCATGGATACTTAAACTGGCTAAGGGGATGTGGAATGTCACCTCACTAGAGGGAAGGAGTCTCAGCTGGTGCAGGAGGTGGAGCGATATCAACTAGAAATAGTTAGTCTGGCCTCGACACATGGTGTGCGCTCTGGACCCCAACTCCAGGAGAGAGGCTGGACTCTCATATACTCTGGAGTGGCCCACCGGGAAAGGCGGAGGGCAGGGGCGGGTATGCTTCTCTCCCCCAGCTCAGCTGTCTCGTCATGGAGTTTAGCCCTGTGGACTAGTGTTGCAGCTCTTTTCCTTCGGGTAGGACGGTGGGTCTCTGACCGTTGATGTGGCCTACTGCCCAAAGCAACAGTACAGATTCCATTATTCTGCTGGGGGACTTCAACACCCATGTGGGAAAGTAAGCTGACACCTGGAGGGGGGTGATCAGGAGGGATGCACCCCAGCTCTTGAACCAAGGCTGTGTTCCATCACTGGACTTCTATACAATCAACAGATTATCCAGAAGGAACACCATGTTCAAGCATAAAGATGTCCAAAGGTGTATGTGGTACCCTAGGTCGATGACGAACTTTCTACACTAGAAGAGAGGGGCGGAGCTGTCCACCGGTCACCACCTGCTGGTGAGCTGGATCAACAGGCATTGCTGCCAATCCCCGAACTCAGTGGTGGACACTGGCAGTAATGGCTGCTGTCAAGCTGAAGGATTCCCATCAAGCCTGGTTTGCTAGTGGAACTTCTGAGGCAGCAAGCAGGTATCATGTGCAGTTGAGGAAGTAAAAACCAGATCGTTGCGGTTGCTGTGGTGAAGAGAGAGCCGAGCAAAAAAGCAAAGCTCTGGATTTACCGGTCGGCCTAGCTCGGTCATCAGGGAGAGGCTCAGAGTAGAGCCGCTTCTCCTCCACATCAAGAAGAGTCAGCCGAGGTGAGGCATCTTTTTCTGATGTCCCCTGGACACCTCCCTGGCAAGGTGTTTCAGGCTTGTCCCACCGGGAGGAGGCCTAGAGGACAACTCATGAGGGACTATGGCTGTGTATGAACAGCCGCCCTAACCCTTACATAGGGCACTATCAAAAGTAGAGAGCATCGATGGTCACTAGGCAAGCAGATATATCCTAGAATGTTTTGCAAGAGCTCTCCTAGCAAAGTATCTTGGGATTTTTTGGGGAGATAAAGAACAAAGATGGTGCAGACTCTGAGGGTGGGGTCACATGTTCCCTATAAAGTCCACTATACATTGATGGAGTGGTCAGGGATCAGGGTGGATGCCTCTGTCTCTGGGCTGATCTGGGAGCGCCTCGGGCTTCTCCAAGAGGAGCCGAAGGAGGTTTCTGCAGAGAGGGAAGTCTGGGACACAATGATAACAACTGATAAAAAAGTCTCAGTTTGAACAAATAAAACCAAAACATTAACATCAGATAGCAAATAGAGAGAGGCAATCCATGCCCTTCATGCGACCTCAAGGCATGGCTGCTGATAATAACGATACAAGAAACAAAACACAAATATCAGTCAATATCAATCACAATAATCATCTTCTGAAACAGACCATGGAATACCTGGATCTTGGCACTGATGGCTGGCTTAATTACTCATTTCATTCACCCGTCTAACTCTGCCAAGTTGCTCATTACCTATCATCTGATCCACCTGCTCCTGCCTCTATTTAAGGCGCTTGAATCCAGTCATTAGCTCCAGATTATTTTTAGTTTTTTTAGAGTTCCCTGGTGTTTCTGATTTACTGATCCTGACCTGTTGTGCCTCTCAACTACTGAGCCGGCCTGTTCCTGTTCTGATCTGTTTGCCTGACCTGGCTTCGGACTCCTGCATGTTCTCCGGGGCTGTAGCATCTGAGACACGCATCTAGTTAGCAGCCCACCGGCTGGATCCTACCTCGTTCTCTGGGCTTGGACCGAACTGGTAAACCAGGTTATTGACTTACGTTCACAATCTTCCACCGTTAGATTTAACAGCTCTATTAACCTAATTTCTACACTATAAGCCTCACATTCATTATGAATGAAGGATGAGAAATGATCCTACAGGGGAAATGAGAGAGGGAGACCATTATACTCCAGCAGCATTTCAAAACTTTCTAAAAATAAAAACAGTTTAAGATTAAAAATCTGGTAGAGAATTGAACACATCTAGCTGTTTTAAGTCTATGAAGAAAGCAGAAAGGAAGGTCCTGTCTTTCTGAAGCATATAAATGTGAGTGAGAGGAGCAGAAATAAACAGCAGATAAGGGGCGGAGCTACAGAGGAGCCAATCAGACACAGTGAATGATTTCCTGCAGGGAAGTTGGAGACCTTCAGAGCAACAGACGAAGATCTACTGACCCTCCAGCTTCTTTGTGGGACAGAAAACTGTCCAGAGCTGGACCTGTAGGTTCAGTGACATCATTCAGCATCAACCAATCAACAATCAACCCAGACTGTCCCGGTCCAGTAGAGCCCAAACATCTCACAACTAGAGAAGTTCAGGTTTCGAGCAGCTGGGGTTTCTGTTCCCTCCATGATGATCACAGAGTCATCTGATCTGACATCAGGACCAAACAGGAAGACGTACCAGCCTGAAGGAGCGCAGAACGCTGAGACCCTCCACGTCCGACAGACCCAGCTCCATGAGGCTGAGGCAGACGATGATGCTGTCGAAGATGTTCCAGCCGGTCTGGAAGTAGTAGTACGGATCCAGAGCGATGATCTTCAGCACCATCTCTGCAGTGAAGATCCCTGAGAAGACCTGAGGAAGCAACAGCAGCAGCTTAGAGGTGCGTTAAGAGTCGCAGAGAAGGTCGGACCTGCAGCACGATCCACAAGCAGCACCCAGGATACAGATTAGGGATGCAGGATATTGGGATTTTGGCCTATTTCCGATATTTTAAAACTCATGTAGCCGATAACCGATATCGATACCGATGTTAAAGCTGGACAAAAATAAGTAGTCATTGAAAATAGCAGTTTTGTTATCCATTTCTGACACTTTGAAAAATAATAAACTCAAATATATTTTCATATGCTGATATCAAATTGATTTTTAAAAACGCGATATAGATCTATTTTACTTTCAAAATCTCGTGAAATTTCATTGTTCTGTTACAAACTCTCGTGATATTTTGCAAATTCTTGTGAGATTTTGTTAGTAAAATAGATCGATACCGCGTCAATATATCAACATATAAAAATATGGCAACATTTGGTGAATTTTCGAGGGATTTCGTAGCATAACGATGACATATAGCAATATTTCATTAGTAAAAGAGATTGATATGGTGTTTTTAAATGGCAATATATCAGCATATGAAGATATTGGGATATTTTAATGGATCAATATTTTTCCCTCGTCTTTAGAAGTTTTTAAGTCTGTAAAAAAGAAGTTTTTGAGGAAGAAGAAGAAGTAGTATTTTTTTTTTTAGACTTTAGAAACTCAGAAGCTGATCAAATATCGGGTTAAATATCGGTGGGGGGGCCGATGTCCGATATTCAGTTTTAAAGCCGATACCGATAGGGGGCCGATTATATCCTGCATCCCTATTAAAGATGTTTGGTTCCATCATTAACTTCTGTTCAGATCTTCTGACCTCTCATGAATGGAACATGCATGGTTAGACAATCAAACGGAGATCCTGTAATGTTTAAATAAATCCTGGATTATTTCAGTTTGATGGATCTTCACTCTGTCGATGCAGTCATCAAAACATCTGGACCACATCTGTGTAACTTCTTCGTCTGGTTCTGCCTGTGGCCAACATTCAAATGCATCTTGGAAACAGATTTCATAGTTTGTTGTTCTCAAGAAACTGAAATTCAATTAAATGGGATCATATTTAAAAAAAAAAGATTGTTCTTCTTGATGAAAACTAAATATCGGTTCTATGATGATCTTCTGATGTATTTCTTATAAGATGATGCAACTGAAGTTATTTGACATCAAACTCATCAAAACAATAAAGAGCCAATTTTTCTAACTTTCCAGTAATTAATCAATCAAACTGGGAATTAAGAAGCTATGATATCTGGAAACATGTAATATAGGGTGAAAACTGAAATCATGTCTGTATTAAAACCAGGCTGAGGATGTGCTGAAGCATTTCCATTGGTGAGACAAATGAAGATACATTAGATTAAATATTGAATCATTTTTATGAAACAGATCAAGAATTTATTAAAAATTATTATAAAACAATGCAGAATCAATCAATCAATTAATCAATAAGACTCAATCAATCATACCAATTAATCCATCTTTCTCTTAATCAGACCTAATCAATCAATCAGACTCAATTAATCAACCAATCAGTTACATCCAGGAACAATCAGAAAAAATCTGTCATGTGCTTTTGTTTTTAACAACTGATATTAAATAAATGAACAAATTAATAAACCCGAGTTAATTCTGTTGATAGGTTCGTGGTAACATCACCATGGCAACCGTCAGAGGGCATAGTTGATTTCAAACTTGTATAAAGTGAAGTGAAAAGATCACATTTTAAAGCAGACTTAAAGTTAATCCAGTCCCAGCGGCTCATTAATTCTTCTTCACTGGATTAAAACGTTAAATTTTCAGATTCTCTGCAGCAGGACCAGGATATCTGGGCCAGATCAGTTTCACTGGTTGAGAGAAAAGGCCCTGATGACCTCAGAGATCATCACCCCTGACATCCAGCTGCAGTCAGGAGTAAAAGCTGAAGCTCCGTAACGTTGAGGAAGCATCCAGGTAGAGCTGAACCAGAGGAGCAAATGAAGGCCAGAGTGTGCCGGAGGGCGGGACCATTCAGCCCGGCTTAGGTTCATCCACACGTGCAAACAGACGCGTCACCTCCTATAATGGCAGCTCGGCGACGCGGCTTCTTTAAAAGCCAACAGCAGTTCAGCAGCACAGTGACCGCTGCAGAAAACATTACAGCACGCTTCAGTTAGCATGGCGCCCGACACCACACATGCTGCTGTTAGCATGAACAGAGCTCCACCTTTAAGAGCACAGAACCATTGATGACAGCACAGGGAAGACAGTTCAGTCACTCAGTGTAGTCTCTAGTTTACATTGGTCTATGGTGCCACAATGAATACATCACCTAAATAAAGCTAAATCCATCCCAATAGTTTCTATGCTGATTAGGAGGCAAATATTAGAACCAACAACCTCCTTAGGAGAAAGTTTAGTTTCTGATATCTCATCCGGAATAGCTCAGGTTATCCTGATCTATCTCTATAGTTCTGCTGTTTAGGCTTAGACTGCTGGAGGACATAGGGACCCCTTTTTCATCATTCTGCTTCATTCTATCTCTATTCTCCCACTCTGCAGAATCTGTTAGTTCAATCTCTAACGTTCTGCTCTCTCTGCTTTTTCTCATAGTAGCTTCATCTGGTCTGTTCCTGTTTGGCTGTGACTCCATCCTGGAGAGAAATATCAGCTGTGCTGCTGCCATCAACACCTTTGTTTCTAGATGTTGGAGCTTGGCCTGTTTTCAAGTGTAGTCCTGTTTCTCTGACTGTGACTAACTGGATGTGCTCTCTTCATCCTCTGACATGGGAGCTGGCTCGGAGCTCGTCTGCCTGGCTGTGTGTTTCCTGGACGGGGCCGCCTGTGGAGCTGGTTGACCGTTGCCTTTTGTATCTGTGCTTCTTTTTCTATGTCTGCTTCTGTCTCCTTGAACCCCAGTGGGCCTCAGCAGATGGCCGCTCACACTGAGCCTGGTTCTGCTGGAGGTTTCTTCCTGTTCAAAGGGAGTTTTTCCTCTCCACTGTCGCTACAAGCATGCTTAGTGTGAGGGATTGCTGAAGAGTCAACAAGTCGATGCAATCAGCCAATGAAACAAGATAATTTACATTTAAAATAAGAAAAAAATATTCCCTTGTCTTTTTTCAAGTGCCTATTATCTAATTATCATATCTTAGGAGTAAAAATACTAATTAAATTTGCAAATCAACTTATTTATCTGCTCAAATTAAAGGTAAATATACTTAATTTAAGAAATGTTGACTTATTTCTACATTGTTTTTGCAGTGCAGATCATTCTTTGTGTGTGTTGAGGGTGATCCTCCTGTCTGGGCTCGTTAATTCTGCAGAGCGATGATTAGCTGCTCCACAGGATAACTGCCATCAGACCCTCTCAGCTGCTCGTTGGCTTCTGTCAGGGAGGCTGGTACTGATGCTGCAGGATGTCAGGAATAAACATGTTGGACTGGTTCTCCTTTTTATAGCTCTGGACTTTGGGATGCCCCAAAACTCACTTTGGTTTCCAGGCTTCTTTGCTAATCTGGAAGCTGCAGAAATAATCTAACATGTTTTCTTTATAATAGACCCCTGTCTGTCTCCCTAGATCTATGTCTAGATGTTGCATTTGAACTGTTTAAAATGAATGGAAATCCTCAGAAAGTATTTAAAAGACGGATCTGTGTTTGTGTGTTTGTGTGGGGGATGGGTGGTTGCTGGAGGCTCTTGAATGGAGATGTTGACATCAGCACTAAGTAATAACAGTAACATCAGCAGAGAGAGGATGACTATGTGAGGAAGACAAGTGATTATTTTTGTCACAACCATGCAGATGTAATGAGTAAGCAGTACAACACACACCGACACACACACTGACACACACACACACATGTCCGGTGAGCGGCGGCTGCCGGCTGGTGGCGATCATTAGGGAGAAAAGTCTTAAGGCCTAATTCTTATTTTAACTCACGTAAATCATTTCTGCTTCTAATCTTTTGGACATTAAACAAGCATTTATTGTTTTTAATCACTAAACTGCCTCACCTGAGGTCTACCTCTGTGCTCCTGAGCAAGGCAGGGCTACAAGCAGAGGACTGATGGGCAGTTTATTACACATCTTAATCCCCAGTCGGTTAAAGTTTTAGTTCCACAAAACCTTCAAGAAAACGCTCCACAGGTTGCATTTAACTGGCCTCCAGAGGAGTGACAGTCAGAGCCAACAGTGGTACCTAGCATGCCAATTTTGAAAAAAAAGGGATATGCCAGTTAGAACCGGCTTATGCCAGTTCCCAACTGGCAATTTGGTGGTTTGACAAAGCTTCTAGTTAGAGTGGCTCAGGTTATCCTGAGCTATCTCTATAGTTCTGCTGCTATAGGCTTAGACTGCTGGAGGACATAGGGACCCCTTTTTCATCATTCTGCTTCATTCTATCTCTATTCTCCCACTCTGCAGAATCTGTTAGTTCAATCTCTAACGTTCTGCTCTCTCTGCTTTTTCTCATAGTAGCTTCATCTGGTCTGTTCCTGTTTGGCTGTGACTCCATCCTGGAGAGAAATATCAGCTGTGCTGCTGCCATCAACACCTTTGTTTCTAGATGTTGGAGCTTGGCCTGTTTTCCAGTGTAGTCCTGTTTCTCTGACTGTGACTAACTGGATGTGCTCTCTTCATCCTCTGACATGGGAGCTTGCTCGGAGCTCGTCTGCCTGGCTGTGTGTTTCCTCGACGGGGCCGCCTGTGGAGCTGGTTGTATAGAATGTAAATATCTGGCTGGCTTTTCCAAATATGGAAGCAGTTGTACTGCGTTATGTAGTCCTGTTTCTGACCTTAAGCTCACTTAGCAACACAGAGAATGCAGCATGTAAACAGAGTCTACATACTGGGAGTCACCTACGAATCTTGGCAAAAACAGGGTTCTTACTGGCTGATTCGCACGCAATCAGGTCATAAGCTAAGATATTTCCAGGAAGAGCGTCCAGTCGTGCACGTGCATCCACACAGTGCGATGTGGAAACTACAAATGCCACCCAAAATAGATTGAAGGTTGGGGATAATAGAATTTTTGACGATGCAGTGCTGAATGTATGAAGTGTTTTAAGACAGCTGTATGAATTCGGTTTGTAAATAAATGTGTCCCCCCTCCGGATGATAAAATGGTGTGAATCGTGGCCTTCTTTCTGTCATAAGGGAATTCTACCAATGAGCTTCCATAGTTGACAGTTGCCTTTTGTATCTATGCTTCTTTTTCTATGTCTGCTTCTGTCTCCTTGAACCCCAGTGGGCCTCAGCAGATGGCCGCTCACACTGAGCCTGGTTCTGCTGGAGGTTTCTTCCTGTTCAAAGGGAGTTTTTCCTCTCCACTGTCGCTACAAGCATGCTTAGTGTGAGGGATTGCTGAAGAGTCAATGAGTCGATGCAATCAGCTGGTTTTCCTTAGATAGAAAACTTTGAATCAATCTGACTGGATGATCTGGTGAACTGGAAAGTGACCTGAGATGACATGATGTGAATTGGAGCTATAGAAATAAACTGAATAGAATTGAATTGAATATGCTGATCCCTAACTAACATAAGCCGGTTCCTGACTGGCATATGCCATCTGCAACCTTTAGCTCTCCTAAGGCCGAATATAACCAGAATTATAATATTTGTGATAAACCTACGGTTCAGACGCCTCGCTTACATCAGGGAGGAACAGCCCTAGTGGCCAAATGCATGAACTACAGGCAACATGTAATTGCATGTT